>OMKZ01018101.1:18130-34451 GCA_900302535.1 Neoniphon sammara | reverse complement strand
TTCACCAGTGGCCGAGCAGCAGCAGCGGTTGAGAACCGCGGCAGGCCGACTGCGCGGTGTGCGCGGTCCTAGCGCACGCCGGTTTTACAGGACAGCTGTAAAAATGAATAGAATCATGCACGCTTTTTACAATACACAGGTGAAAATAATTGTCATTATTATTAGTATGATGATAATTATCATTTTTGATACTTTTTATTTTTAAGGCAAAGAAAACTGACTATACACCTGATTACAATTGGTGATCACATAGTACCGTAGAGCTTTTAAAAATTAGGGAATTAAATTTACAACAATTAGCAAATCTACACTGCACTTCCTGTTGTATAACAAATACACAAGGATGAAACATGACAGGCAGGATATTGGTCTATGGATTTATTGACCTCTGCTATAGCATATCTATAGCTAAAGAAACATGATTGCATATGTCACATTTTCTGTGGATTATCACAATTTAAGGAACTGACAACAATTAAATACAAAGAATTAACTCTAATGGGCAATCGGTGTAACCCGTGTATTTACCTTTTGCTTTTAAATCAGCAAAGTTGGCCTTTACACATTTCCCAGGTATCATCCAGTTGTCATCTCACAGAGTCATAAATAACAATCACTGTTCCTCTTGACAAACGGTTAAGACTTTCATTTTACTTAGAAGATATGGCTAATTGGTTGCTTATTGATCAGTCTCCAGTAAAGTGGAGCTTCCTCCATTAAATGGCTGGCTGGGTCTTCCGTGGTGACTGTGGTCATATTTACAGTCAATAGCAGCCATGTGTAGCTGCTTAAGCTCTTCACCTATAAGACCTGGACTGCCACCTACTGGACAAACCTCTTCATTCAAATCATCCCACTACCCTGCCTGCTGAATGCTGAATATGACTGCAAGAGAAATGTTTTACTGCTTCACACCATTTCTATGTGCATGTATACTGGATGAACAGAATATTCTACTTTAAACATCATGTTGCCTTTTATGATGTTTCAAGAATCATGGCTTATCAATGGGAAATATTTTTCAACAATTTTGAGATTGATTTACACATGCGAATTAATAAGTCACCCATATAACACATCATTACAACACCTTAGTGTAAATAATACAATGTAATATCATATATCATTAAAGAAAAAGAAGTCAAGAACAAAACTCTGTCAAATGAACACAGGAGCAATTTCAAACAAGACAAGTCATAGGCACATGCGGGTTTGTGTTTTGTTACTTTGCAAAGGCCCAAGTAAAAATAGCCCTCAGCCTTCAGCTTCAAACTTCAGAATCCTGATTTCTGAGCAGCACTTCAGGTTCAACTAAATGTCATTTAATTACAGCATTTACTGAGGTTAAACAGTGCTATCACTGATTTCTCACTCACTATTTCTGTCATTCAAAACTCTTGCACACAGAAATATAGCAAATTTTTGAGGAAGGCCCCACACAGAAAACATTTGATGTGCAGATTGAGATTATCATGGGTCTATGGGGCAGTCTGCTCCTGTTTTCTTATGGTTCATTGAATATAAGGGACATAGTCCCTGACTGGCACCATAGCCTAAGCATGTGAGAAAAGCATGGTGGAGAGTGTGTGAACACTGCATGAAACACTCTTTACTGCATGCATTTGCAATGGCGAAACAAAGATGCAGCATCCCAAGATCTTTGGATGGAGACAAAAGCAGGTGCTTATATTAGAAATCACTGTGAAAGATAGCAAGGATCTTATAGATTCACAAGCACACATCTTCCACACTACTCTGTAAACCATCACCCCATCTTCTGCTGAACTGCTCACTGCACTGGCCATCTCCTTCTGTACAGAGTCTCAGTTTGTCTTCATCTTTCATCACATGCTTTGCCAGCATCGTTATCTCCACTGCTGCTGATACTGACGGGCTGTGCATCCTTAGACAAAGCACTGGCTTCCTTTGATGGTCTCCTTTTGGAGTCGCGAGTGGTTTGCTGTGAAAAGATGTAAGATTTTGAATGTCAAGTCATTTAAATGTCACCACACTGGACAGAGATTGTGTGGGTGAAGATGGCCAACCAAGCCCTGAGTCATTGAACCATTGTGAGTGGAAGGTTAAAGAAATAAAGCTCAGTTCTTTCTATGTCAATGAAAATATAATTTCTTATGGAAGTGCAATTGATTTGCTGGCCGTGACTCTGCAGCTACAGACATTTTCTAACAGTTTTCTCACAAGTTTTTTTTTTCCAGGCGAAAATATGCACACCCCAGTCCTCAACAGGTGCCAGACTGAATCAAACACACAGAAGAATAAAAGAGACACTCACTATTAATAAATTCATCAATACCTGTATTACATGTGGCATTTCCATTGTACTGTTATTCATTGGTATAGGCGTTAATGAATTTATGCTTTGGGAGCAGACAACAGCATGTGGGCTGCTTTCACTCCACATGAGGTTTGTGCAATTAACTCTCAAGAAAAAGCAGTCAAATTGCAATGCCTGAGATGGTTGAAAGAAAACTGAATGGAAGGTTGTGTTCCAGTACCTAATGAATATTAAGAATTTGGACTTTTTTGGGTCAACAATTCATAATTTTCTATGTTTATTGTTTGTTGTTATTGTTGCAGTAACATGGCTAAAATTTTCTTTCACAAAAATTGAAAAGGAATTTTTTTTTGTATTGCAACAACCTAAAAGTAATGTGGAATGGCTTCTGCCTGTCACTGCCACAAGAGCAACACCTTGAGCCTCAAATCATTTCTCCTGTCCATCATCTTGTGTGTGAGACAGCAGCCTTTGTTTATCTTACAGAGCAGTCAGAGATCTAGGCTGCTGAGTACACATCCCACAGCCCCAGTACCTGTGCTACCAGTGAGACCTACATCATTGCAGGAGCGTCTGGGTCTCCTCTGGTGGTTGGAGCCGGTGGTGGTGAGGGCCTGTTTCCCACACTGCGTCCCTGTGTTCACCATCCTCTTCTCCTTCAGACTGGCCTCCAGAGCTTTACCTGAGCAGTGATGCAGAGTCATTACTTAATACAACCACTCCTCACCGGGCATCACCCTAGAGATCAAGTGAAGTCAGTAGAGATGACGCAAAGCTTGGGTCAAAGTACTAAAATCTGTGAGGTGCGGGTTCTGCTTACATCACTGGGTTGACAGCTGGGTTTTCATATTGTCAGTGATCCATTTGTTGATTTATCTAGTGAACCCTACAGATTTTTTGGCATTATTCGTGCCAAAAAGGGAGGTTGCATTTGTGCAGCATTTGCCCTTGCAAGGTGGATCCTGTTCATTTTGCAGTTCGCAGTCAAAACAGACAATTAAAAAAAGCAACACGGCAGGTCTTACTGTTTATTCCGGGGAGAGGAGTCTCCACGTCGGTATTCGTGAGCCACGTCGATTCGGTCTCTCTGGTCCAGCTTTCATGATACCTTGGCTCGATAATCGCGTCCGCCCGACTCCCACCACAACCCATCGGAAATATCATCCACGGCGAGTGTCTGAACGGACTGAGACGGGCTGAGGAGGGCTCGGGTTTCTCACAGCGCCACTGACAGCTGCAGCATCCCCCGGATCTGTGTGCAGCCCCTCCGCTTCCATCCGACGCACCGGAGCCGATGATGCGCTCTTCTCCACACAGACAGCATCTGTCAAGCACGAATTATACAGCGAGTCGAGGCTATCTGCGTCATCCAAGGCGGGGAAAATTTTACGTGCATCCTGCCATAACCAGTAAATGAGAGTGGGTAAACTGTGAATTTCAGTCGGAGTCATAAGGCAAACGCATCGGTATTTAAAAAACTTTTATAGCTGAAGAATAGAACCCCATTTGTCATTAACAGGCACCATCTTGCTTGCGTATACGAATTTCATATTATGGTATTTTTCAGCCTAAAGAGTTGGATAAACTGAAGTTTTGTGTCTTTTACATTTACACATTTATTTAAGATATAAGGTTCAATTTTCAATAATATTATATTGACAATACAGTATTAGCATATATGTATATATTTTTTCATAGTATACAGAAAAAGAACATACAGTCAATTAACATATTGCTTCCTTCCTGATAAATGACCTGTCCCAATATTTCACATGAAGATACAGCAGCTCAGGTGGGGGGGAAACATAACACTGGTCACATCTATTTCTACACAGACATTTCTCACATGGAGCTAAAAACACAGTATCCCCAAAACATAAACCAGCAAAAACAAATTCTATCAACTTTTTTTGGAGTCTTAAAATAAATATATTTGACATACATATTTTCCCCCAGATATGTACCCTTCTTGTCACTTTTAAGACAGTAATATAATCATCACTCCTGTTCCTAATAGCTTATTCAATGTAGATCCAGGAATGTACAAGGAAAATGAGCGAGAAAGAATGAGAGAGAGAGAGAGAGAGAGAGAGAAAGAAAGAAAGAAAGAAGTGAGAAGAGAGTGCATGTAAATTAAAGGTTGCAGATGTGCCTGTCACAGCAGAACACAATTTCCCAAAGATTGTGTGGAATAGATGATGATGATGATGTCAGCAGTGATGAAGGCAACGTATCTAGACTTTGAAGTCCAGCAGGTTGCAGTCGATCTTGTAGTAAACATAGGGGTAGTACTCCTGCTGGCTCAGGTTCAGTCCTGGGATGTCCATGGAGGCCTGGGGGCACAGAGGAATTGCAGGAAAGAGCGATGCAAATGAAACTGTGTTCCTTAATGTGGGAGAGGCAGACAGCAATTTTCACTGAAGTGTGTTTGCAATAAGGAATTAGCACTGAGCCAAATCCGAAATGAGAAGCATTGAGCGGGACTGAGCGGTGAGAGCATGTGAGGAGACTCACATCAATGATAGCTGCGCTGCTGTCCAGGTGTTTGTACAGGTCATACAGCACCTCTCTGAGCTTCTTCATGTTCTTCTTGTTGGGCTGCAGCAGCATGGCCTGGAAGTTGACTGGCAGACCATATCTGTCAAATACAGGAGAACGTCAAAGCTTTGACTCTTTCCCGGTCAATCCACGAGAAGGATGATGGTACAGATGGATGGAATTATAACCGTGCTGTCAAACAAGTGAGGGTAGCACATACATATATATAAAAATGCATTCTACAGTATGGAGCCAGCAATCCTACAGTGCCACTACAGCAATCTGTCTAATCTAAACCTTCAAAAATCTGGAATATCTGGAATAAATGAGTGGTGGGACAAACAGCCTTTGGTGCTGCTGAAGAGACACAACACAATCTCATGCACCAACACTGTGATCTGGGCAAAATGTGACTTCTGCTGTCTCATAGTTGTTAATTATGGCACATACTAACTTGTCCAAAAAGACTGCATGTGTCGACAATGGCTTCTTGGAGACATATTTCTTTTTTTATTGTTTCACTATCTTTAATATTCAACCTCTTAGTTTGTTCTCCCTCCTGTTACAGTATATTGTGCTGGTGCTGTTAACAACTGCACGCTTACTTCTTTCAGTTGTCGCTCATGTAAGTTCATGGGTCTTAACATTGCTCACCTCAAGACTGACTCCACAAACACACGCAGGGCTTTGATGTGGATCCACGCGATGAAGGCCTCGCTAAAATTCACTTTCAGCCATCGCACCAGAGGCCCCTGCATGGACGGTAATGTCATTTAAACATGTGATAACAATACAACCATCGACAACCATCATTCAAGATTATTGGATACAGGTCAGTCTTAATGTGTTGAATGAAATCAGACTGAATCAAATAGCTGGGAGTCTACAACATAAAGAAAAAAAAACTGAAAACGCCTTTTTTTCTTCCTGTTTTGCCAGGTGTGTTGTTGTTTGTGCAGAGGAACGGCAGTCATACAAACTGTTTCTTCTTGTCGGTGGACAAGCGCGTCATCTCCTCTTTGTCTGCTTTCATCTCCTCCTCATTGTACTGGAAATCGCGCACTGTAAACCTGGGTGAGGGCAAACAGAAGGTAATTATGCGTGATGTAACACAATGACATGTATGTACTTTGTATGTGTGCCCATCCCTTGACACACACACACATACAAAACGCTCAAGCCATCCCTGAAATTACATAAAAAAATATCCATTAATAGATAAGCGCGCACACACACACAGACACACACACACACACAATATGATTTCTGCATCACGTTGATTGAATTGTTAAGTGTCCCCAAAATAATGTAACAGATTGGCTTTCTATTTTTAAGCCAAAACAGGCCAGTGAGATGTATAAAAAGGTATTTAAGCCTGTGATGTAATAAAGTCTATTTATCTGTGGCTGACTGATTTCCCAAAGAGTAAACAGACTAGGCTCAGACACACAAAAAAGAAATATAAATCTCCTATTGAAAACAAATAAGAATTGTGAATCAACTGAAATTGAAAATCAACTCACAAGGACATCCCGAAAAATAGACTAAAAAGAAAACATTGTGGTAGACTGTACACATTGAATCCCTGAATAGCTTGTGTTCTTGGTAAAGGAGAGATGCAACTGAAACAAAATAGTTTACTTGTTTTCCCTGGCTTTGTGTTTGAAGTCATCGATGGCCTTCCTGAAGAGCGTGACACTGAACAGGCCGCTGTCGTTGTCTTCAAACAGCAGGCTGGGGAAGAGGACAGGCTGACTTTAGAGTTAAGGCCACAGTACATTTGCTGCCGAAACTCATTTCAGCAGATTGCTACAGACAGAAGGCCATTGTGGGGGGTAGGGGGTGGGGGGGCGTTGACCTCAGGCCCTGTACTGTGCACAGGCTCACTGGCCAGGTTGTGTAAGCATCCGCAGTTGGTCTACAAATTCGCCCTGATTGATTGTGTTGTGTTGCGGAAAAGCATACACACCTCCTTTTCCAGTCGCTGACATTGTTGACATGTCTGAGCTAGCGTCTCATGGGCTTGTGAGGTCCATCTTGCTGAGTTCATTAGAGGATATCTGCACACTTATGACTAATTAAATGCCTTCTAATTCCTCGTATTCAGCTTTCCCTATGGGTTACCTCTTTAATCTTCACGTGTCCCCACATGTGGAGTGTAGGTGAACAATACGGAGCCGCAGTGAGTATACAAATTTGTATGTGTCATTGTGTTCAACTGTGTTTCCATTTCAGGCAAGCTGGGCTTTGTTGTGAGTGCACGGCCACCTTTAGAAAATCATCACAAAGACCATGAAACAAAGACCTTTACTCAAATGGTTGTCTGAGTTGTATCTGTTGTATTGCAGCTTTTGAAAACACAAACCAGCCTAATCAACTTTTATCATACTGTAATAAATAAACACCTTAGTAAGTATCAGAGTTCGCATGATCCAAGTCCTCCCACAGTCCGGGGAGAAGCTGTCTGACAGTTATTCTGACAGTCGAGCTTGGATTAAGACAAAGACTGAGATTTTAGGAAACGTCTCAGCCAAAGTTAGGTATTCTGTGTCCATATTGCTCCATGACTCCATTGTTGAATACTGGATGTGCCGAGCTTCTGTGCTCAGCGGCAGACAATGCTTCATGTCTCTTCTGGCAATGCAGGTTGCTAGGTTACCGCACCACACTGCGCCGTGTCCGTCCAAAAGCCTGAACATGATGTCTGAACATCATCTGTCCAAACTGACAAAAGGTCAGCTGCATTCTACAGGTCAACCATATGATCTTTTCTATTCTAATCAGTCATTTGCCTTTTTTTTTTTTTTACAAAGGTCAACCAGATGATGTTTCCTTACTCTACTCAGAGTTGAGCACAAGGCTGACAATGAGAGAAGCCAAGGCCACTGTTATGCTGCAGCCACACTGATTTTTCTGTTTTTATTTTCTTCAATGGGGCCTGCCTGTTTATTGATGTCCGTCACGGAAAGACTTGTGTCAGTTTTGACAGACAAGAAAACACAGAGAGGCTGAACTTTTTGGAACTGAGGGAGACATTGTTATCCATTCAGCCAACAGAATTGGATTGGATTGGAACACACCAACATTTGGATGTTGGTGTGTTCCCGCCAGATTCTGACAGCACGTAAAAGGAATTCCAAAACAGATGAACGGGGAGGCGGATTCTTCATCAAATTTTGTACAGTGATAGATTGGATCTAAGAGATTTGCTAGAAAGTAAGACTCAGTCATTGTTGTAACTGGGCTGCATTCACAACAAAGCATTGTACAGGGAACACAGAAATGTTTGTTATCTATCTCACTGCTTATGAGTCACTGAGCACAATATTCTTCCCAAATTGGCTGATCATTTCTAAATTTGGCTGAAAAGTAGGCCGGAGTGCCGAATTGACTGGTTCGTTGATACTTACTTAGTGGAGCGTGGCACAACCATCTCTGCCAGGGTTTCATAAGTCTTCTGCCAGTCAATATAGTTTGCTCTGGTGAGAGGGCATAACACAGATGATTGAAGATGAAGTTTTTACAGAGTGTTTTTGTGTAGCTGTGGTCAGGAGGAGCCACCATCACATCAGAGATGGACAACCAACATGACTGGCTGAAATCTAATTAATAAAAGGCTCATATCAGCCTGATCAAGAAACCATTCCAATAATTGCTTGTGGTTTGCTATGTAGCTTAAAATTAAGTTATTGAAATTAGACTGTGTGGAAAATATGGCCTTTAGCAATTCCACCTCAGCGTGTATTATGGTCTTGCAGATGGTGGTGTACTTACTTTGGGACGACCACCAGCATGGTGAGCAGGTATTCTGAGTCCAGCACAAAATCCTCTTTCTTCACTATGTCAGCCAGGCTCCTGGTCAACAGGCTCCCCCTACAGGACAACACACACACACACACACACACACACACACTTCAGCTCCTCATGTAACTTGGAGATCTTAACTGAGAGGTTGAATGGACAGGTAATGTATAAATTTAAGACTAGGTCTGATTTTTGTTTTAATTTTAGTTAAAAAAGCAATGTTTTTAAGACATACTTTTTCTCACAGTATAACAATATCTTGGGCCTGGCCATCTTTTTCTATTTATTGATACTTTGATTACTGTCCATGCTTGAGGGGTTCAGATCAGAATTCTAATCAGAATTTGTAAAAGGATAGGAATATGATCAAAGACAAAAGACAGGCTAATCATTTGAGATCAGAGTAAAAATTGTGTAAATATTTGGCTTTAGCCAATACTTATGACAGTCTTCAAAGTATGATGACTGTATGAGTCAGTCAACAAGGTGCTGCAGGTTAATATAGTGACTGTAAAACAAAATTAACCATTTGGAAGAACGGATAAGTAATGTGTGAGTGGTTGAAACTGCTATTACTCACGCGTTCTTCCTCTCCAGGTTTTGCAGGTTGCCCTTCAGGTTGTTGTAGGCTGAAGCTCTGGCCTTCAAGTCATTGTCTATCTGAGTCACTTGCTAAAAAAAACAAAGAGGGAGAGGGTGAGCGCTGGAGCTTGGTGACTATGGGGCATTCCCTGTACATATGCAAATACACTTCTGTACCATCCACAAACATGACTGGATCCTAAGATGATGGCTGGTGTTGTACAAATGGAAAAACTATAATCCTAAGACATAGTGCCATGTCCATATCATATATGGACATGGCATATAGTATAGTACATAGTACATTCAACAGTACCTTGGAGATGATCTCAGAGATGTTTTTCAGTGATTGCTTGATTGGATACTTAGCCATGTCCCACTGGAATCTGGTGATATAGGTGACCAGGTCAACTGTGAAGGGTAGAAACCAGGTAAAGTCATACAACTGAATATACAGTAGCTTTTTATTTCTGGCTTTGAGGAAACATTTAATCCCAGAGATCATATCAAGTTTTGTCTTCTTTCAATACACCAAACCTGACACTGATACACCTACTTTATGCTGCTTATCAAGCCAGTGAGTAGCTGGAAGTCAGTGTGATGATGTTGCTGGTCATTACCTCCGTTGGCCAGTAAGTTCTCCTGGACTTTGTCTCGGCTGTCCTCCAGAACATCAGCCATGTACTGGGCCACCTTCTTCACTACACTGGCCGTCCCAACATGAGATGAGAGGCGGGGTTTCAGAAGAACAGAGGGGACAGGAAGACACACAGTGGTTGACAACACTCCCCAGGGTTGAAGTTCAGAAATGTGACGGACATTCCTCATACAACTGAGCTTGGGAGTCTCTTTGCTGTCACGAGACCACAAAGACTTTGACCTGATTCTACCTAAGAACTAACAAAAACAGACTTGCTTCATCGCAGCACAGTCTTTTCAATGCAACTATCAGTTTAGCAAACTTTTTCATGGAAGAAATAACAGGTACAAAAAATCTTTGAATTTAGTAGCTTACCTCTCCACAAAAGTGTCGAGCTTAGCCATCTCATCGGACAGACCCACTAAGACATCTAGTGTTCCAACCTTTTGGGACAGAGCACAAAATGTTAAAAAAACAAAAATTGCCCAATACTTACTGAACTACTTGTTCATGCTGCCAAAGCATTCCCCACGGTGTTTTTAGTTACAGATGGCTGGTGTATTTGTGCCACTTTCAGGAGGGATTGTACCAGCATAATCCTCTGGGGAGCTAGAAAGCTGAATGTGAGGATTTGTCAAACAACAACACAAACACATGGTGCCAACTCCTAACCTTGAGGTCGGGGATGTTGAACTTGTTGTTGGTGGAGAGGTTGTTGGTGCGCGTGGTGGCCACCATCATCTTATCCCAGGTCTGCTGGCACGTCTTCTCCCCCGGGGCGGAGATCAACCAGAACTCTGTCATGGCTGCTGGCAGGGAGCTCGTCCACCAGGCCTCGGATTCAGGGCAGTCGCTGAAGTAAGGTGAGAGGAACATTTATCAATACCTCATATTTTATCACTGTGTCATTTAGTGGACACATTAGTGGATATTGTGTCAAGACATGAATGTACAGCAGTTTTTAGTGGCCCACTTGGCTGACACCTGTTGCAGTCCTGGCTGGCCAGGAAGGGGCTCCCTCTCTTTGTGCTCCTTCCCACAGTTTCTTCCCTTTTTTCCCTTTTACTTTGGGGTTTTTAGTTTTTTCTTGCTCACTATGAGGGTTTAAGTCAGATGGTGTCGTCCTGTTTTGTTTGCCTTATGGGCCTGTAAAATCTGTTTCACGCAAGGCTACTGCTTTTTCCGTGTCTTGTCTTATGTTGTGAAGCACTTTGTAAGCCTTGTTTTTGAAAAGTGCTCTGTACATAAATCTTAATATAATTATCATTATTTATATTTTATGTTATTATTTTATAGTATGTTATATTTTATTATATTGTATTATATATTGTTTTATAATTTCATATTATTATCATAATTATTATTATTATTATTATTATTATTAGTAGTAGTAGTAGTAGTAGTAGTAGTAGTAGCAATAGTAGTAGTAGTATTAGTAGTAATATTACTATCTAGACAAATCAAGTGGTGAGAAACTGACACAGTTCTTAATCCTTTAAGAATTTAATATGGTCCAGTTTTACATTGTGATATATGTTCCTTCCAGTAAACCCTTATCAGTAAACCCCGCATCTTAAACATGTGGGCTACACATTATCAGTCATAAAAGACAAAGAGAGAAGTATCATTATCCCCGGGTGAATCAGTGTCACATTACAAAGCCTCTTCTTCCTCTTTTGGTCTCTATTCAGATCCACATACATGGCAGGACTTCCTCACATATAAACCAGTTGTCACACACTCAGAGTTGGTTGATTGCATCAATACAGACTGAAGACACAGATAAGCTTCCCTACCTGCTGATGATTGTCATGTGATCGTGTTTCTGTATTGTGAGGACATGATGTGCACGATTCTCTATATTAATCACTATACGCCGATGGCGAAGAATGTGCTCGTTGGGTTTACCTGTATAACATCTAATAGAAACAACCAGCACACAACAAAATATTGCCGGTTATTTATCTGGCTAAGTAAGTATTAGTCCACTGTCATAAGCTCGCTGGTATTGCAGTGAGACGCTGTCACGACATCGAAATCGGTACGCAGTATTTATTTTCACACTTACCGATGCGTTCACTGGCTTCAACACTGGACCACAAGATGCAACGCAGTAAAACTGTCACAATTCCCGATGCATAGCGCAGATATGACCAGGTTTTCGACTCAATGGTCCTTCAACAGAGCATCACACTCACAGTCAGCTGATCAGGTGTTTTGCGCATGCGCTCAACACGCTGCGCACCACGATGCCTTCACTTGCTCCTCGCGAGCTCCTGTTTCAGGTCACACGGATCCAAGTGTTTGTTTTGTTGTTTTCTTTTGTTTTTGGTAGCCGCTCTATTTTTTAAACCAAAGGACACGGAGACGGTTTGTGCTGCAGTGGTAGAATGAAGACAATTTTATCACTTTGTTTTGTCGTGCTGTACTTACATTAGTGCTCCAAAATTAATCTCAATATTTCCGACAGCACTTGGAGGCAGCATGAGTGTTTGTTTTGAGATCTGTCGGTAAGTCAGTGACTCTCAATACCGACCTCTCGT
Source organism: Neoniphon sammara (assembly GCA_900302535.1). Classification (NCBI taxonomy): domain Eukaryota; kingdom Metazoa; phylum Chordata; class Actinopteri; order Holocentriformes; family Holocentridae; genus Neoniphon; species Neoniphon sammara. The sequence continues at coordinate 22,048 of OMKZ01018101.1, read as the reverse complement.
GGAAGGATTCACGTATTACATTGTTTCATAATTTGCTCTCTAGTCGGCAGAAGTCTGTTTTGATGTGAGCAAAGCAACGTCAGGAAACCCGACATTGCATTTTGGGGTTCACAAATTCATCTGTTTCAGTGAATTGTTTATGTGCATTATTCTGCCGCTGAACGTTAGTCTGAATCACAGTAGATGCATACTTCTTTCCTTCCCAGGCTACAAACAAAAGTTTCTCAGGTTTAAAGCAATGATGAAAATCAAACTCCAATTTTGAGGCATCCCTTTGTTCAACCTCTGTGGGTTGAACCTCTGTGGGTTGAACAAAGCCAAAGGGATGGCTCAAAGCGGTTTTAAAAAAATTTTTTTAACATGTCCCTCTACCCAAACCTACGACAATAAAAAATATTTTTCAGAGATGTCATATTTCCAGACCACCCTGATAAACTATTCCTGCTCCGTCTGGCACCTCGGACCACTGGCATGACTGAACAGCACTAAACTGTGCATTTCACCTATTTACTTGGTGTCTAAATAAAGTAAAGGAGGCCAGTCAGCCTCCAGCCTTCAAACTATCAGTGTCTTGTGCTCATAGTGTTACCATAGGGCTTTTCTTGCTACCAGAATCCAGTGTTTTCTAGGCCACGTTGTTTGTGAACACAATGTCCCTTGATGTGACTGTCATAAAGCAAAGATAAGGTATAGACTGTAAATACAGATAAACTGTCACAGACACAGCCAAGAAGCATTTTTCTCCATTGCCACAGAAAGACAAACGACTGAGAGGGCTGCAGGAATATACTTGAAAAACACATTCTCTTGCCTCTCTGCCAGTGGTGCACTGAACTCCTGACTGCCATGCTCAGTGATACAGATTTTCTAAAATTATTTTTTCTCATCAAATTTCATTGCATAAAACATTGAATTATCACGCTTGAATAGGGTGGTGTAGTGTTGGTAAATGAATGTGACAAAGGCTCAGAGACTAATCAACAAAATATTCAATAAGCTCTTAAATCGAAATAATCCCTTGCATTCCATGAGATATTGTGAGTCAGTGTGTGCTATGATTGTTGACGCGGGACATTTTGGTTGTTGTGTCTTTGCTGTGTATTGACAGTTTGTCATATCAGCTCCACACCATAATCTCCATTGTGGTAAAAAGTGTTTATTCTTTCATTTCATTTCAGATTCCTTACAAGTCAGGCGTAACTGGTTCCTTTAAAATGCATAGCAGGTTAAAAGCCTCAACCAGTGCTGATAATATCACTTTAAAATCCAGTAAATAGCATGCTTAGAATTAAGTTCAGCGAGGTTGTGAAAAGATTCACTCATTCCATGTGACTCATTCAGATTGTTCTGGTGAGAGGATTTATAGGCTTCAGGGCTTGTAACATTCTCAACTTCATATCCTTACAAACCACACTTAAACAGAAGCCTGTGCTGTTGTAGCCATAATTGTCTTGTGGACAGAGAGAAAAATCAGGGATGAAAATACTATCTGAGCCTCCATTAAAGCTTTACCAAAGTTAGTGCATAGATCATTCAGCAAGCACAATACTGGGAAGAGGATCATACTATCATAGTTAAGATGATTGTTTTGTTAACTTTAGTTGACCAGTTTCTTTGCAACCTCAGACTGGTTTGTAATGAAAAGAAAAAAAGAAAAGAAGAGAAGAAAAAGGAAAAGGAAAATACAGATATCTCCTAAAGCATCCATGATGGCTTTATGAAGGTGAGTATTATCTTCCAAGCCAGTCATGTTAAGTTATGTTACGCTTTCCTGCATATTATTTGCATAAACCTTGATGCATATCAATTCTACTATCACAATGAGTGTGATTTCTGCATATTTATTAGGAAATGTCCATATATTAGACATTTCCATTCCATGGAAATCTAGTTATGTCATAAAAAATTATGCCTGAATTGTTAGTCCCATATTTACATTGCATTTTAAACTATATAGTTGTGTAAAACTGTGTCAAATAGGCCACTGTACATGAACATTTTACTCAGCCAAGCAAATAAGCCCAAAGTTTATCTGCATGTTCCCAAAGCACTAATGTTCTGTCTTGCTTTACACAGGGGTACAAAGTTTCAGTCACACCCTTGATGTTTACGGCAGAGGAGAGTTTGATGAACTTTGTAAATCAGATATAGACCTAGAATGTCTCAAGGGGCAAATGTCTAGTGAGATGTGTGTCACTGCAGTATTTTGGTGTGTGCATTTTAAACGACTAAACTAAGAAATTTGTTAATGGGATCCGTCCTGGGGTAAGATATTTTCTTTTATCATGGACCTCTTTCTGTTTTTATGTATTGACAAGAGATGGTAGGTAACTTGCATGTTTTTTCCCTAGGTAAAGCCCATTAGCTTTTATTTTTGGCATTGCATGCTTACAATATTGTGAGTGTAATTTGATGTTGTGAAAAATTTTAATAAATAAACCAAAATAAATGGCCAGGGATGACTTGATTGATAACGAGTCGTCATCCATGGAAAGTTTTGGGGTTATGCAACTTGAATAAACATAACAGATCTACACTGGCCTGTATGTTATTCGGAAATACATATTTGGTATTTGCTCCAAAATGGGGAAAGGTCATTGGTGGAACTGAAAGAAGAAGCCCCGCCTCCAGGCCGTTGATTACCTTTTGCACTTCCCCTCTTTCCCAGTAGTCCTCCACCCACCAGCCGAGAGAGAAGGAACCAGTGAACTATCGCTCGCCCGTTGTCCAAACATATGGCAAAAATAGGCCTCTTTGTTTCTTATATCGGTGTGCCCACTACTCTTTAAAAATTCCGCCGAAAAAGAGAAGACGATTTTCTAAAACATTCTGGCCGTTATCTCACGTAAGTACAACGAAACACTTTGGTTGAATTTCATGGGCTCAGCTGGCGGTGTAACATGGCGGGCTGGTCTTTCTGCCTTGCCACACATGACAGGCCGATTCATTGCATTCAGCGATTTTGGCCACGTTAGATTGCTGTTTTCGAAAGTACTGGTTCATTGCAAAGCGATTGTAAAATTCCAGACGCATATTTATTTCATACATTCTGTCAGAGTTAAAATGGAGTTTTGTTGTGGGGGGAATTAATGATACCAAGTGCTAATGATAGCTCGTCACATAGCGACGTGTAGTGAGTGTTACTAGCCAGGCTAGCTTTCAGTCACCAAGAATGTCAACAGCGCCGCTGGCGTTTCCTTATTTCGGGGGAACTGTCCTTTCCCTTAAAGATATATAAATTGTGACATGTCTCTTGAATTTATGACACACAATAATATTATTGTCATTTTTTCACCGCTGTAACGCATGCGCAATTTAAACCGGTATTAATAAAACGTGAACTAACGTGAATAGCGAATCAGCGACTGATGAAGCGACTGGGTTAGTTAATTTACTTCATAACTCGTGTATTAACACATAAGCCACGTAAACGAACGGAAAAGTTAACTAACGGATCAATCATGTTAGTGAAATTAATGTGACTGATGTGATTACAGATGGTTTTGCTAAATCGCTCAAGTTAATTGACCAGAATAGCCAAAGATATTGCACTATGTGGTCTTATGAACAAATAGAACATGTCTGGAAATTTTTAAATATGTGTGTATCTGTCATTTCAACCCTGTTTATGCAAAACTTGACTTTGACAAAGTTTCTGTAAAGTGCATTAAATTTAAGGATAATATGTTCCTCTTTCTTAGGGCTCACCCGTCTCTGCACAGGTGTATAAACGCTACCCAGAAGGCCTAGGGGCGGCTCTTTACCGGGAGCACTTTGACTTCAACGCTGAGCCGCCTTGGGATCCTAGCTGATAGCGGGACAGGTCCATCTCCTGACTTGTCCATGTAAGTTGCTGGGTGCCTAGTAAACACACACACACACACACACACACTTCACACTCAGATCAAATCAAATCCG
>OMKZ01018101.1:0-18110 GCA_900302535.1 Neoniphon sammara | reverse complement strand
CACTGACACAAACACACAAGAGCAGCTCGCTCTGACGCACTATACAAACACACACACACACACACTTGTGGCTCAGATCAAATCAAATCCGGAATCTGTCTGTCAGCATGTTTTGAGAGGAATTGGGATGGCTGGTCTTTGTGTGAGTGATCTCATGTGACTGTAATGGGCGTCGGGTGGTTTGTTTGGTTCATGTAAAGTCGACCGATCAAATAAAACTACAGTTATAGGCACTGCCTCTGTGGTGATACTTATGCTGAATCAGGGCATTAGTTTTGAGGCTCTTCATATGTAAGAGAAAATTACCTGTAGCCTTGAATGAATGAGGACATGTATGGACAATCCAACCTGAGTCTTTGACTCGTGAACACAGTTCGGAGTCGGTGTGGATGTTTCTTAGATGGACATTATATTTATTTGTAGTTATTGGTTATAAAAACAAGAAATGTATCTGGGTGAAAGTTCATCACTGCCATGCCTGTATATCTCACGTCTCTGGTGTACTTGCTCGTGTCTCTGTGTTACTATATTTTAAGCATCACTTGGTAATCTTTTTTCTTTTCTCCCTCTGTTTTTTTCCAGTTTGTTGCATACCGGCAGGACCCCACTGGCTCAGTCGTGACCCCCGTGATTTGCTTTACTGTTCTTTATGATTGTCGGCTTAGCGGACTACGGTTGAGATGAAAGGACTCGCTGACAAACCCAGCTACATCATCGAACTCCTGGAGGGAGGAGTGACCCTTGAAGATGTCATTGATGGACACATCTGCGAGCAGGCTCTGGTAAGCTCGGCTCACAAGACCTTTTACTGGCATCAAGCTGCGGTGGAGAAAGTTCTCAAAGTCCTTTCTAAAAACAATGGGCCACTCATTGGAGCCTGACCCTTTTATCTGATATTTTTTCCCTGTTGAATGTTGAGACACACAAATCCTCTTGGCATCAGTTAAAGTACCCTGTCAGTTTGAAGGGATTGTATAGGTATACGCAGTGTAATCCTGACCCAGTGGTGTTACTTTACCCCTATTCACTCCACACATCTTGGAGTCCCAAGGTAGTGAGCCTTTTTATTCACTCATTCAATCACAGGATCAGCTACTGGATACTGCTCATCACATTTAATATACTAACAGGGCCGGCAGTGGACTGACCTGTGACATAATGTACTCAGTGCCGCCTTTATTACCCTCTTATGTACCCAGGTGGAGAAGAGTGCATTTGTGGTGGGCGACTTGGGCGCCCTGATGCGGCAACATCTGTGCTGGCAGAGCGTGGTGCCACAGTTACGCCCTTACTACCCGGTCAAGTGCAACAGCAGCCCAGTCGTCATAGAGGTGCTGGCATCCCTGGGCCTCGGCTTTGTCTGCACCAATAAGGTAAGATGGGTTTCAGAACTGAATTCAGATGATTTTGTTGGCTTGTTACTGTAAGGGCAGTGTTTCACAAGGTGTTCTTGGTGTACAGTATAATCGTGTGTTGTCAGTGCTTATTTTGTGAGTATGTGGGAGCCACAAACATCACTGCACAGTGGCTCATCCTCTTATGAAAGCACTTGACATTTTGGGGCAATTACATGACAAGCACTCAATTGATTACTAGTCATCTAATAACTGTGGTCTTAACAATTTATGTAACACACTCAACCTTGGTGCCTGTTTGTGATTGTATTGATGAGACTTTTTGGTTTTCTGGGTCAATTTTGCTAGCATGATAATCTGAGGGCATGTGTTTGTTTTCTTTCCCCTAGGCTGAAATGAGCCTGGTTCTGGAGCATGGCGTACCACCAGAAAACATCATCCTGTCGGGTGTATGCAAGCAGCTGGCCCACATCAAGCATGCTGCCAAGAACAATGTCCAGCACCTTGTTTGTGACAGCCAGGCCGAGTTGTGCAAGATCTCCCGCCTGCACCCCAGTGCAAAGTAGGTGGAAAACAGAAAGCTGTAAAAGGGATCTTTTCTTGGTTTTAATTCCTGTTCACTTTGTAAAGCTGAAAACACAAGGTAGATGAAATAACTCATTAAAAGGGAAATAGCTCCGTCTTGCTTTAACAATGGAAAATCCATAAAGTTTATTGACTTTAACAGATCTAATCAGGTAAAAGTGACTTTGTGAAAATGAGCCAAAAGCTGCTGTTAATGTGTCATTCATTAATTTGGCATTGAAACTCGCATTGTATTAGTCACCATCTCGAGGTCATTGGACTTTCATGGTACATGAGTTTCATGTTGATGTCATGATCCCTGGCTTATGTTTGTTGTGTCTTTCCCAGGTTGCTGCTGCAGCTGACCACTGAGGCCCATGCAGCGGAGACCAGCATGGCTTTCGGCTGCTCTCTGAAGAACTGCCGGCACCTGCTGGAGAAGGCCAGGGAGCTGGGGATGCAGGTGGTGGGGGTGACGTTCCACATCCCTGCCTCCTGCCAGGAGCTTCAGCAGGCCTACACCCATGCACTGTCAGACGCCCGCACCGTGTTCGACATGGGGGTGAGCACTGTGGACATAAACTGTGCTGGGAGAGGGAGAATTCACAGAAAACACGTTGCAGACAGACAGGGAGACCGGGCTTGTACATGTGTCTGGAAAGTGGACAATAATGGAATTAATTTGATCGTTTTCATGTCTTGAAAAGTTTTTGAATTGGGGAAAATGTATTTTAAAGTATAGAAAGGGGTTAAGTGGTTAGTGCTGATACGTGTGACTATACTATACTATAGTTGTATTCCCACTATTGTTTTACACATGATGCTTGGTGTTGTGAAGAATAAACTTTAGAGCATCTTGGCCTAGCTAACAATAATACTACTCTGCCGGCATCAGCATACATCAAGCTGAGCACCAACCATAATCTTCATATGCTGTCAAGAAATTAAAAAATTGAAAATGTCTTGAAATTTGAAATCATCATTGTGTAGGAACCCTGAAGAGATTGGTTCACTGACAAGATTTTTTGAGAACCTCTGTGTTCTGTTTTGTCTTTGAAGCTGTGTCTGTTCCATTGAGGATAGTAACTGAGTGTGACTGTTTCTGTGCAGGTGGAGCTGGGCTTCAGCATGAACATCCTGGACATTGGTGGTGGATTTACTGGTTCAGAGTTTCAGCTCAAACAGGTAAGCAGACAGCTTTGACAACATGTTAGATGACTGATTCAGATACCTTATTTCACTTAAATGGCATCAGATACTAGCCAGGTACATGAGAATTATTTCACCATTTCAAAAAAATATAACTAAAATAACTAAATATAACTCCAGTGAAATGAAACACTGCATGCCTAAAGGATAAGTTCTTGTACCCATGCTTCCTGTATCTTGCTAGCAGCTCTCTGTATCTGCTGTGTGTATGTTTGCAGGTTGAGTGTGCAGTCAGGCCGCTGCTGGATGCCAACTTCTCCCCATTGTCTGGTGTGCAAGTACTGGCCCAGCCTGGCAGCTTCTATGTGGCCTCTGCTTTCAGCCTGGCTGTGAGCTTGATTGGCAAAAAGGTGATGACCCGCCACTGGGACAGCCTAACCCAAGGTGAGTTACTGGTTTGATTCAGATGGCTTCTCTTTGTTTTGTCTCATCTAGCTCACTTGCTCTCTTCTTACTTTTTTCTCTCTGCATCATGACCTTTTGTGATTATGCACAAATATTCCTTTTTTTGTGTGTGTGTGTGTGTGTGTGTGTGTGTGTGCGTGCGTGTGCGTGTGTATGTTTTTTTTTTTTTTTACTGTCTAAGGAAAGAAGAGGATGATGTGATATGTGTACTAAGTCCAGGGCAAAGACTGAATAATACCCACATGTGGTTATCACGTATTGTCAGAAGAAAACAAGCAGTTTCAGTTCCACTCTGTAGTGTTCTCCATTTATAAATGTCATGTTCTGTATTCCTCACGTTTGCCCTCTGTTGTTGTCCAGGCACCAACGAGGAGCCTGAGTTCCTGTACTACATGAACGAGGGCGTGTACGGCTCCTTTAGCCACAAACTGCTGGGAAGCTCCATCCTCGCCCCCTCAGTGCACAAGGTTAGTAGGCCTCCATCCGACAGCTCACCCCATTCAGTGTTGAATCAAACATCTGATAGCAACTCTGGCTGAATGGAAAAAGAGGCCATGCATTATGAGCACTGATAGGAAGTAGGATCAGATTTGCTTTTGATAGTGAGCTATGTTGACCTGTAAAAACAATATTACTTAAACATTCTCCCCTGAGTAATGAAAGCCATAGCATGCAGAAATAAGGCCAGGTCTCCAGAATTACCATACTGTTTCATAAGGACATTGTACACATTTTTTCTGTGATGTAATTGGCCAAAAAGAGAAAGTGTCAAACTAGCTGGTTGTTTGTCTTTACTTATCTTGTGGACTTTCTGTTCTCTGTCCAGCATGTGCTGCGTGCTGAGGAAGCGGTGTATCCAAGCAGCCTGTGGGGGCCGTCACTGGACGAGCTGGACCAGGTGGTGGAGCGCTGCCTGCTGCCTGAGCTCAGTGTGGGAGACTGGCTGCTTTTCTCCAACATGGGGGCCTGTGGCCTGGAAGAGCTTAGCTGCCTTTCCAGCAGCCCCCAGCCACCTGTCTACTACACTGTCTCCACCTCTGACTGGTGAGTTTTAGTCTCACTCTTCCTGTGTGTGAAAATGAATGCTAAACTAAGGCATTAATTGATAGTGTTGTGTGAGACGCTTGAAGCATCAGTGTAGGATTTTCACAGGTTTAAGATCATAGCCTTTTTGGTCTGATATCCCATGCAGTTTTAGACTTTAAGAATGGGCTCTGGTTTCTAGTGTGATTTTCTACCTTCACACCATATTCTGATATGTGTCTGCTGGCTTTTTTTATAATGAATAAAATTGGATATCAATTTACAGGGTTCCCACGGGTCTTGGGATTTCTGGAAAGTCATTGAATTAGGGAAAGTCAGGGAAATTAATCAATTCTTGGGATGCATCATAGAACATCATAGCCTTAATTTAAGAAATCATTAAATTGTTATTCACCAATTTAAAATGTATTTCCATTGTGTTGTGTTTACAGTTTTATGTCTACTTTACCCACAGAATAATAAACTCCTAAATCTGAAGTGTTTATATGGGAAAGTCAATATTTTATTTGTGAAAAGTCAGGGAATTTTACAGAGGGAATCCCGATGAAACGTGATGTGCGGAATATACAGAGAGCTGACCTCGGTGCTTTCTGTGTTTCCTGCAGGTACGAAATGCAGGAGGCTGGTGTGGCACTGGATAGCACCACGAAGAACTTCACCATGGTCCAGTACATGGAGTGTACCGTGTAACCCTGTCCTGTGTCCCTGTCCCGCTCCATCAGATTATATTGCACAGATGCCCTTACCTCCACTCTCGCCCCATGAGAGGAGGGGTGAGGGCAGCAATGGGGGCAAGGGGGTAAAAGTGGTCAACATTCCAACCACCTCAGAAAAATGCAGTGTCCGAAATCTTTTCCAGGAAATTGGATTTATTTTTTCCTATTTCTCGCTGGAAACAAGACACAATTGGTTGTTCCGTACCTCAAGTGTCCAAAATTTTCTGTGGAAGATGACGTTCTCATTTTTGCCCCTCCCCTGCTTTGCTCCTCCCTCCGCTGGACTCCAACAATCTGTCAGCTAGATGAACTCCAGGCCACGCTCAAACAGCAACTTTATGCAACAAAATGGACGACTGTGGAGATGGAACCCCCGCCATCTTTGGGGTGTTTTGTTTCCTAAATCCAATCCAGTTTACATAAATGTACTATTAATATTAATCTTGTTCTGTATTGATTACCTGTTGACAGTCCTGTAAATCCTGCGTCTATTCAGCACCAGTACATTTTGTCTATAGATGATTTCTGAGGTATTTTAAACAATCAATGCCTTCTGTGGATACTGTACTTCAGACCCCTCACCTTGCATAGTTTAAATGAAATTGCGACACAATGAGATAACCTACTTCTTATTGCAATCCACATCTGCATTTCTTTTATTTATTGGATTCAAAGATCACTGGGGCATACTGACAGCTCCGTCTTTAAGTGTTTTTTGTTTTTTGCCCAAGTATATGCTGTGGCCCATCTAACAGTATTTCCTGTTAAGATATTGATGTGTTTTTTTAACGCTACATGAATTAAGTGTGCTGTGATTGCCATTTGTGACCTCAGTGTTTTCCCTTTACTCGAAAGGCATGAAGGAATTGGTGTGGGATATTTTCTCTGCGCTGAGCCATCCTTTGAATACAGTGAAGCTGCACCCTAAGTCACTCCCTATTTGAAATAAACTTGGATACAAATCTGGTTTAAAATGCACAAAATCATTGTAGATTAAGCAAATACTGTGACGTTTAAGACCTTGCAGCCCTAGTTTTTCATTACAACAGTGTCATGGGTACCTTGGCAAGAGATTGGTCCTTAACCGCTCAGCATCACTGAACACAGGCTTTACCACCAGCAGACAAGGGCCTATTTTAGGAGAATTTTCAAATACAAATGCGTTAAATGCGGCAGGTATACATATGTGTATCTGTCAGTTGGAAGACATGCTAGTTGTAGACAGATGATTCTGAAGCAATGCAGATGTTTGGCACGCCGGGCTAGTCTGTTTATATAGACAGCAACTCTTCCTCATGCCTCTCTGAAGTTACATGAGGGACGTAACAGAGTCTCTTGTACGGCTACATGTCTAATTATATCAGAGGTGACCTGACTAAACTCCAGGTTTTAAAGAATCCTGCCCCAGTGTGTTACACACAACTAATGTATTGTTAATTACTTGCTGTCTAAGGCACTAATGGACCATAGCCTGTTTTTGACTGTAAATTGTGCTTGTTTAAGTAATGAAAGTGATTAATTTAATACATCTGACTGAAATCATATGTTTGGTGTATGTGTGATCTTTTTGGGTGGGGGTGGGGAGGTTTGGGCACAACACTTACCTTGAAGTTGATTTCAACACATGCTTGTGGGAACTTTTTTTCAGCAACAATTTAAAACTAAATTTCTTCTTTGTTACGGATCTACTTTTGATTCTGAATTTGTTTAAAAAGCCTAAAAATATGGATCTGTAATCAGCTTTTATCTTACCACCATATCTTGAATCATGGCTTAGAGAATTCGACACTGTCCGATGGAATGAGCAAAACTAAACATCTTCCCTCCACATAAAAGGATTCCTGGCCTTCCTTAAATTCTGTAACCTCTCCAGTATCACTGAAGCATTTCACTATTGATATTATCCATCAGCATTTCCATGAGTAGGGCCTTTTATTGTGGCCCTACTTGTTTTAACAGTATACAAGTATTGTATCTTAGTGTGTTTTGGCCAGAGATGGCCGATATGCACAAAAATAGATGTCAGATATTTTTGACAAAATACTTTGATATCAATTTTATGGCAATATTGTAGGGATGACTATTGGTGCTTTCACAAAATATTTACACAATTAGGTTTTTTTTTGTTTGTTTTATATATATATATGATGACCAAGCAGGTCAAGGCAAATAAACATCTAGAACATTCTAACATGTTCAGAAAACACCATCCCTTTACTGTAATTCAGTCATTAAAACCAGGAAAAGAACATTATGCCATATCACGATATTACAATGATGATATCTAGTCTTATATCACAACATTGATATAATATCAATCAATATCAATTGCCCAGCCTTGGTTTTGGCTGTAAGATTGCAGGTAAAATCCCAGCTCGAACTGTGTCATGTCAGTGTTCTTTAACAAGACACTGAACCCCCACCTGCTCACCCATTTTATGTCACTGTAAGAGCATCGCCTCATTGCTGATAATACAAAATGTTAGCTGTCAAAGCTCTGTTATCAACATGAAATATTATAGTTGGTGGTAGTGCTTGGCTCTTTTACTCACTCGAAGCCTGAACATTGTTCCATCATTCATAAAAGATGAATGCACATCTTACTGGAATGTTATGAAGCTACAACTGGGCCTTCAGTGAAAATGTATTCACAATTTCTGGGGAAAAAAAATTGTTGTGAAATGTGTATGAATCACAGCCATTGAAACACTTGTGGCCCAGAAACTTAAACAGTATTGTCTCAGAGACAGTTACATTAGTTTATTTCCATTAAAGAAGCTATTTTAGATAAGTTGTTATTTTGGTATCTTACTTATATTAAAAAGGACAGGCAAATGCTATTTTAACTCAAAATCCGCCCATTCATTGATCCATTCATTCATTCGTTCACTCATTCATCCATTTATTCATTCATTTGCCATACCTGCTTATAACTACTCAGGAGGGCTCTGGAGTGTATCCCTGCCTCCACTGGGCACAAGGCAGTCTGGATAGGGCACCAGTCTATCACTCACAGGGTAACACGATTCAACACACACACACACACACACACACACCATAGACCACAAAGTAGAATTCAAGAAAGTTAGGCTTCACATTAACAGAAGTTAACAGAAGTTAGACTACATTACAAGCTCACAAGATGCACCTGGTGTTATGTATTTTATTTATGATTTGTATTGTAAATTGCAGTGTCTTGCCTGTCATGTCTATCAGTCATCTTGTCCATCTGCGAGGACCACAGTGGAAACAAGCCTTTTTTGTGTATGTTTATTTATTTATTTAATCATCCACAGTTTTAATTGCACATTAAGATATCTTTTATTATTGTCAAATCAATCAATCATTCAATATTTATATACTCAAGGTCTCAACTGTCCTACTTCATGGCATGTTCACAAGGACCAGGCTCGCAAGCATGAATGAACTGTGAGTCTGGTTGATTTTGAGAGGTGGCTGTCTACACAGTTGGTCTGATGGCATAACCTCCTACTGATTCCATAGAGTGGGCATTACATCGTGAACAATCACTTTACCTTTCTCTACCTCTTTTGGCTCTGAGACATGTCATGCAACTCATTTGTCCTTCAGTGATCATATCTTTCTTTTATGGCCAATGAGAAATGCTGCAGTGAAATCAGTTACAGAATAAAGGCCATGAATGTTGACACCTGCATTGCTTCATTAACCCAGGAAATTCAATCTGGCGTGCTTTACCTTACTCAAGGGCACAACGGCATAACTAATTGTGACCTCACTGGTCAACTTGTAAACTAGTTCAAGTTAAAATCCTCAGATATAGAATTATTCTATGGCCATGCTTAAGACATGGGGAGTTAATGGGAAGAAATCAAGTGTACGGGAATTGTAAAGGCAATGACCGCACAAATTAAAGTAGCACTGGGTAGTCTGAAAAAAAGTATTATGTTGACATTCGGGCATTTGCTTCTCTGGGATGGGTATGAAAAAATAATTATATCAGTCTCAGCACGAGATCCATTACAGTAGATTATGGCATTGCAAGTACAGAAGTCCACCACAAGGAAGCTCTATACTGGCATAGTATCAGATGGTGACTCTGTTCGGTAGAGGATTTGCCTCGGACCAAATGAGCCTAGGTACCTGCTTGGCTAACTGGTCAGTACTAACTAAAACAAGTTGTTCAGCTTTTGTAACGTGGCCCTGCTCACGTATTCAGCGAGCATGTTTGTAAAAATAGTTGATAGGCAAGAGCGAACATCAAATTCATTGCTGCTCCAAGATTATTAGAATCCCTGTTGAGGCCTGCAAATATCAACAAGCATAAATAAAGTTTAAAAAGAGGTTCAGTTATAAATGTCTTTAGGTATGAATTAAATTGCGGTTGTTGCTAGCTATGTTTTCTTTTATCAATCCATCTATCAACTTATTTGTCAAGTTCCAACAGGCTAGCTAAACTTCAGACTTTATATAGGCCAAAAAACACTAATGCTGTCTCTACCTAACTATTCCTCCAATTGAAATGTTGGACTAATGTAATTGGCTAAAAAAGGTAGCATGATATGACATCATCACTGAATGCCTGAGGACCGCCCATTTAGCTCATTTTCTCGACAGCTCATTGGTCAGCTCAGACAAAGACCACGTGACTGTATGTGGGGGTCGCACTAGCCACGCCCACAGACCTAGCTATCTCATGTAGAATTCATAAACCCAGTTAACAAACCAATTATGACACAGAGGTGAAAATCATATTCATAAATTATCCCATAGGCAGTGTGGAACAGTGGCTTTCATTGTGGGTACAAGAATAAAAAGTTATTCAGTTTTGGAATGAGAAGAGTCTGATTGGTTGCTTTGTACACTATGCAAATTAGAAGTCATACGTCAGATCCTGAACTTAAGCGCCATTTTTTCCTCAACAGGAAAAAGGGACAAAAGCTCGATCAAATGTAACTTATCGCCGTCGGGATCATCAAACATTACTGTACATATTTGAACGTATTCATCCAGTGTGGCGTGTGTTCCTCGGATTATGCACGGCTGAATGTCTGCGTGCATCGTTCACGGCGGAAGTACCGACACACGCACGCGGAGCGGTGAAAGTAGATAACGTTCACGGTGGCATAGCGACAACTACCCTGAAATTAAACCAGGTCCCAGGTAAATAATATGAGCATCCCCGAACAGCAAGAAGCGGCGTGGTCAGCGTGCTGAACCGGCGTATTGCTTTGAGCATGCTGCAGCCTGCATTTTACTGACACTGTAACACACATGTAGCGTTAGCATACATGTCAATATTCAGCTTACAGAGTGATTGTGTTGAAAGCCTGAATTCCGTTTGTAGCTAACACTACCTAAACCACCACCGACGCATGCAACAGGCTAAATAACATGCTAACCCAACCCATCAGAACATAGCTAATACTTTTATGATATTCCAGTATAGACGGATATTGTATGGGGTATTCTGTAGTAACCTTATTGCGACGTTTTTGTGTTAGCTGCTATGGTATTGCTGTAATATTCCTGCAGACATTATATCCATACAAAGACTTGAAGTTTAGCTGTGATATTTGTGTAACATCCTTCTAAAATTTATCATAGGATGACTAGTTGTTTTGGGATGGCAGGCCCGGTAATAATGTGAGGTCTCTACACAGTAACTTATGAATTTTATATTTTTTTTCTGTCGCATAGGAAAAAATGGATTATAATTTCATGTTTCAAATGGCATGATAGTTTCGGAGATCATTTATAGTTTTCGCGACATGTCTTCAATGAAATTGTTTTCATTAATAACTTTTCCCCCCATATACAATTAGACCTGCCTTCATTCATGTGCTTGGTGGAAATGTTATTTGTTGTTGGTATGCCCACTGGTATGCATTGCAATCTTAAAAGAACTAGCTACAGCCTACTGCATTGCTGTAATTCATACTTAGCTTTCGCTATAATGTGTCATTCTCTAACGTGTTAATTCCTTTTCTTTTAATGCACTAAAATGCATGCTTTAACAACGGATTCGCTTGGATCTCTCCACACCAAAACAATCTGGCGTAGGAGCAAGCGGTGCAAATCAAAGTGAAAGTCGACGTTTTACTGAATTAAAGGCTGCATGGAGGATCACACACATGCCGAATTTAACAGACTCTAGCTAACCAAAAAAAAACAAACAAAAGTTTTGAGTCATGTGCTGGGATCTGTGTATTTTGCAAATAAGGCACCGTTTAAAGATTTCTCAGTGGAGTTTGATATGGCGTTTTCTCCTGTGCAGGGAGGGGAAGGCACAAATCTGGACTTTATCAGCAGGAGCAGCGAAGTGGCGCCTCAGGAGGTGGACGTACTGACCCCGCCATCACGTACATTTGGGTCTCCTCTTAATACCTACAAAAAGGTGCAGTGTAACTGCTCTTTGCCTCGATTAGACAACTTATTACCACATAGCATGCCTATTCCTTTTGATGTAGCTTTATATTAATTCTCTGTGGTCATGTTAGATATTTACAACATTTGTTGCTCTCAAATATGACAACACTCCTCTCTTTAATGTTTATTAGGACTCTGAGGAATAATGTTTCAGGTTCCAGTGGATAGTATTGAGAAGATCCGAAAAACACGGAGGAAAGTGAAAAACATCCTGAGCGAAATTGGCCTTGAGGACTGCCAAAACCTCCTAAAGGTATGCTTTGATCCTGCAGAGTTATTCTCATTTGAACTTGTGTCTGACTCACAAATGTGAAAACTTGAGACTTAATTTTTTTACTTGTATGTGCATAACTCAAGACTTGACAGGAGGTGGGATGGAATAGAATATTTATTTCCAATGTGTGTAAGCCAGTCATTGTAATATTTTGTTGACTGAATCATGCCCCAGTTCACATAGCTGCAAAACAGTGGGGTAATGATAAGCTTTCTTTGCACACACCCAGGCTGTCACTGATGATGTAGTCAGTGCATGAGTTTTGTGTCTAGAAACTTTGGAAGTGGTTATTCTCTGTGCTTGTGTGCACACAGTGGTAGTAGTCTTAGCAACCTGCCTGCAAATGGGGAGTCTAATCATTTGGATTCAAGGATTTTAACCAGGGTTTCTGTGGGTTTTAAAAAAGTCTTGAAAATCAAATTTCAAATTCAAGACTTGAAAAGATCTTCAAAACTGTAATTTCAGAGATTGGTCTCGAAAAGGTCTTGAATTTTGAATTCTGCAATCTCCCATCCTCAGCTGCGGTTGAGAATGCAGGTGTTTTGTACTGTGCAGTAGGTCTTGAAATTTTTGATTTGGGTCCTGAAAAAATCTTGAATTTGATGTAAGGAAAAAGGTAGAAACTCTGTTAACACAAAACAGATTCACCAACCTGTGTCTTCTAACACTATAACAATTACTCAAATCTGTATTTAATTTTGTAAATGCAAGGTAATAGTTTTCTGTTGTTATACTAGATAAGAAGAATCTGTCAGGTTGATAACAAGCCGTATCTCAACTCTGTGAGAGTAATGTTGGCAAGGATGACATGGTCTCACTTGTGATTTTTTGTTATTTTAACCATTTGTCCGTTCAGCTTGAGCCAAGTATAAGCAGAGGGGCTCCACCTTAACCTTACAACAGAGGTGCAGACTTAAGTTGCAGTTGTGTGTCATTGTACAGGATCTCCGTGAAAACTCTGAGAAAAACGTACGTGAAGATGAGACTTTTGAGGACACTGAGTGGGTTGATCTCACAGATGGATTCAATGGCAAATGGAAGAAAAAGGTGAATATGACGCTTTGTTCCTTATGACTACTTTGATCTTTAATATTTGTTGATTAACATGGTTAGATTAAATCTTTCTCCGCTGCATTGTCTGTTGTTTTGAGAGTAATGCCGAGGCATTTGGTACTGTGGTTGGCACTTACCTCAGTACTTTGCTAGGACATTAAAAGGTCTTGTGCTGTAAATTTAAACTTGGTTCAGCCTTCATCTGAAATGATGTATGACTGTATTTTGTTTGTTTGTTTGTTTTTTCTGTTTAGTGGCCATATCGGTCTCGAGCACTGTGCTGCATGCTGTGCAAGTATTCTACACGGAGCATCTACAACTTCAAGAGTCACGTCAACCGCAACCATGACTATGAGCGGTCAGTCTGTGCACTGGCACCCTGTTCGCAATGCCACTATGTTGGACACCCCAGGGCCGTCAGGAGGCACATGCTGTTCTTCCACTCCATGCTCACCACTCATCCAGTGCCGCCAAGGGATGGGCCTTTACCCACGCATCGTGGAAATGAAAGATATCAGTGTCGAAAATGCGGATTCCCAAGCTCTTCTGTCTTTGCTATGAAGAAGCATGTCATTCTAAAGCACTTTGAGAGTTTAGCAGAACAGTTCATTGGTTACAGAGTACAAGTGCATGGAACAACTACTATAAAGACATACTTCTGCAAGGTGTGCAAGGTCATCACTGGAAATTTAGACCAAATGTTGCATCACATGCTGGTTGAACCATCACATTATTGGGTCAACACACAAGTACAAGGTATGATTACCGAGAACAAGAATTACATCATTAAACCAACACCTAATGGGAATGGCGTGTTTGTAACATTCCCAAGTATTGCCCCAAAACCACAGCAACCTCAAACGTTCACTAATAGGCCCTTGGTTTTACCAAATAATGGCCAGCAGCCTGGGACAGTAGTGGCACTGCAGCAAGTACAAGGAACGCCAAGCAGTACCACTTTGATATGTGCCCCTGGGACCAACCAGGCATTCCTGCCCCCTCAAGCTTCAGCCCTAGTGCAGCTAGCTAGCGCCGAGGCTAAAGGTTTGCTTCAGCCTGGTGCCACTATAGCCCTCCAAAGTGCTTTGCCCCAAGGACCACCCATGGTCCAGCTTCCCACAGTGTCTAATGTGTCTCTGAAACAGGCACCACTGGCCCTAGCCCCCTCACCGCTGGTCCCGGGGCAGCCACCACAGAATCCACAAGCCCAGCAAATCCTCTTCCCATCACCACCACTGCAGGCCAACATGGCAGTGGGCACTAGCCCTGCATCTCAGCCTACTGTAGTTACCCAAAAGGTATCAAACCAAATCACTCTACAAGGTACCATGCTGACTTCACAGTCTCTGCTGAGTCACCTGATCCCTACTGGCAACAAGGTGAACGGCATGCCGACATACACTTTTGCTCCATTACAGGTTGCAATGCCTGTCTCTCAGAGCACAAGTACACCTCTGAAGCCAGTCGAGCCAGCTAGTAATTCCTCACTGCAAACTAAGAAATGGATTACCTGCCCCCTCTGCAATGAACTTTTCCCCTCCAATGTCTATGACATGCACACAGAGGTAGCCCACAAGACTAAACCCAGTACATCCAAGTCTGAAAGTGTGGCTGCCCGAGCACCATTCCTGAAGAAAATGCCTGACAAAACTGTCAAATGCCTAATGTGCAAAATTCTCTTGTCAGAAAAGGGTGTGTTCCAACACCTGCTGCACGGCCTGAACTGTTTGTACTGTTCAGCTTTGTTCTTCTCCATCAAACAACTTGTTGAACATGTAAAAGAACACAATCCTACAAATAAGGCATACTGCGACTTTATAAGGCGGGAGTACAGGGTATACACAAATAATGTCGGGAGAATCCTGTTTCCTTACTTTGATGTCAACACCACTGCACCAAAAGAGGTTCTCGGAGATAACGAGGTCAACCTGGCCCTGGTTACAAATTCCCTTGACCTGATCTTCTTGAAGATGCTGCCCAGCAGCCAGACAGATATCTGCCAGACACCTGTGAAAATCAACAGTGCATACTGCCCCTTCTGTGATGAAAAGTTCCAGAATGCAGCAAAACACCTTCAGCATTTGAAGCAAAAACACTTTGTAGCACCCACCATCCATGCTATACTCAAGACAGAGGCATTCAAGTGTATTTACTGCAATGGCGTGTACACAGGAAAGGTCACACAACAAGCGGTGATGCTCCACATTCAGCGTTGCCGGTGTTCACCTAAACAACCAGAACCACCCAAGACAACAGAAAGTAATGAAGTAGCAAGAGGAAGACCACGGCAGACACCAAAACCACCTGAGCCGATCAATCAGCCACCTGGACTATACTTTCTCCAAATGCCACAAACGCTCACTATGAAACAACCTCTAGCTCCAGCTCCACCTATTGCAGCTCCAACTCTATCCACCATTAAGCCTCCACTCAGGTCTCCAGAATCAGAAGCAGAGTTTCAGTGCAAGAAGAGGCTGGAGGCAGCATGGAAGGAGGTGATGGAGGCCAACAAACGGGAGAGAGAAGAAAGGGCGGCCATGCGCAAGAAACGGGAGCAGGAGAAGTTGATGGCCCCACCTGAACCCGAGCCTCAGAGCGACCCCGCAGTGAAGCTGGTGTTAGAGCCCAGTGCAGTGGAACGTCGCTCTGCTGAGGAGCGCAGAGACTTCATATCCAGATACTTCCACCTGAACCCCTACGCGACCAAAGCTGAAACCGACGAGCTGTGCAAGAGACTGTCTCTCACGAAAGCAGAGTTGGCGGCCCACTTTGGCAACAAGCGCAGCAAGTGCATGAAGAGTCTCAAGAGGAGCACTGCTGTAGTTCTCCTTGGCTTCAACATGACAGAATTGAACAAAGTCAAGCACAACCTTTTGATCCCTGAAGTGCAGTCCGCCGAAGCATCAGAGCATACAAGCAAGCACAAAGAATCAGAACCAATGGAAGAAGGCGACGATGAGAATATAACGGATGCAGAGCCAATGGAATGAGTTCAGCAACTGGAGAAAAAGGAACAGCCCGAAATGGCAAACGATGCAAATGTAGATGTTTCTGATATAATAGAAGAAAAACTGATGCTTAAATGATGGCCTTTTGTGGTGTTCACACTCACCAGAGGACTTGGATATTACGCAGTACATACTGTGTATTTCCCAACATACATGTTGACTGTAACAGTGCTGTTTCTTGTTGTAGCCCTCATTGGACTTTATTTTCAGTGGTCCCTACAATACATGACTGAAGATACAGATAATATGAGTAATGTGTGTGATGGTTGATCGTGTAAATCCTTGGACCTGCAGCACTATTTAGCTGGTTTGAATTTCTCATTCAACATTGGCTACTGACTTTCAAGTTACGCACTGTCTTGCTACTGCTAGCTGCTGTTTTTTTATTTTTATTTTTTATTATTATTTCTTGCACCCTTTATTTATTTGCCCATTTGTACTAAAATTGGGATACATCACCACGTGTGTTGTCATGACTTTGGTGCACCTCTGAAGGTGCCCCCAACATACAAACATAAAGTAAATGGATGGTACTATTTTCATTTGGGGGGGGGAATGAACAAAAAACAAGCTGCCTCCATTCTGTCACATTCACAGCACCTTCATTTTTTCTTGATGTATTATTTTTTTACCCTTCACATTTTTCTCAGTTACCAATCATTTTCTTTCCTTTATATGAGCAATTTAAGAGGGAAAAATTCCCACTCACCTCCAGTCCCGCTCACTTTTTAGATGAGTGTTCATCCAGCCTCAGTACTTTAACCAAACTGCAAAGAATGTACAAATGTTTGAAGAGTTCTCAGATAACTAAATTACTAGAAATAATGAACACTTGGTTTTAAGCCTCAGACCATGTTGTTTGCTTGTGCTTTTCATGTTATTTAAATTAAATTACAATTCGTGCCATGGTGATTTCCAAAGTCTACATATTTCCATAGAATTTTGTTGGAGTTTACCTAAAGATTCAGCAAAACATAAAACCTGTCATGAGATGTTGTGTGTCACCATATATCTTGTGTTATTCATAGCTGTTTTCCTGACAGTTGATTTTGTACTATGCCTGTTGTATTTTCTATAATTCTTAGAGGCACTAAACGGTTGGGAGTGGTGCAGCATCTGATTCTGTCCAGGGTCACTGTGATGTAAAACAGTGGTTTCCTTTTAGTAAAGTAAATAAAAGACTCATTAGCTTTTTCTTTACTATTCATTTGTAATAAAAACTGTTCTTTATATCAAGCTGTGCCCATGCACCCAAGGTATGTTTCTTTGTTTTATGTTTAATGGTATAATCTGGCAAATAGTCCTTTTAATAAGCAGGAACAGAGCATATGGGATATGATCAATATAAAGACAACACATTTTGTACAATAAAAGGCTGACAAATAGAGTTAGACTTTCCAGTGGTTTAATAAAACACCAATGCCATCAGTATACATTAATTCAATAGTATCAGTTTAATATTCCCCTGGGGAAAAAAAGAAAAGAAAAGAAAACTGTTGGCTCCCTGTCACATTGACTACATTTGCATGCACACAGGATTAGCTGTTCACATAGATCTTTAATATCTCGCTGTAGCACTATCCCGGTTTTCAAATGTATCCTTCAATAATGGAGATTCTCTACCCAAACCACCTATCGTAACTGCGCTCTAACTTTTCAATTAGTGCTTTTTAACTGCCATTAAAATCACCCAGAATAATGTTTAATACTATAGAAAGACATAGCTCTGCCTCTTGGTCGCCCCAGTAGCGGGGCGACGTAGTATCTGCTCGGATTGCCGCTATGATTTAATGTTGTAATCGTCAGTTTATATCCATAATACTTTGCATAACAGAGCTTGCACAGTATGCAGGATAATGTGTTTATATGCCACTGGCTATGCAGATGGGTATTTCTTCAAGCAGGATTAGCAAATTTGCCAGATAACTTTAGCAAAAGTGTTAGAAAATATTTTATGAAATTTTGTCGAATACTATAGCAATCATCAACTGTAATGACTGAACATTTTACAGATTCAAATCCCCATTACCTGGTAATAATCTTTCAGTCCTCTTCATCTTGAGTGCAGGCCTGT
>OMKZ01018099.1:21043-31226 GCA_900302535.1 Neoniphon sammara | reverse complement strand
ATGGAGTCTTCGCTACTCTCTTTCTCCATAATTTCCTCCACAATCTCCTCCTCAACTCCCTGCTTGTCCTCGTGCTTGATGTCCTCCTCAATCTTGTCCTCAGTCTCCTCAATCTCTTCTTCAGTCTCCTCTTCAAACTCCTCTACAATCTCCTCTACAATATCATCAGTACAGGACTCAGCCTGGACTACCTCTCTGGACAACCAGGCAGAGTCCTGTATCCTCCCACGAAATGGGTTGCCAATGTGGTGCATTTCTTCCTCTCTGATGGAGACTTCGCTATCCTCGTCTTCCGTAATATCCTCTGCAGTATCCCCCTCTATGCCCAATAGGTCTTTGATCTCCTTCTTGAATTTCTCCATCTCCATCACCTTCACGGTCTTTCCCTCAACTCCCTGCTTGATCTCTTCAATCTCCTCGTCAGTATCATCATCAGTAAGGGATAAGAGGAGAATATTATCAGTGCAGGGCTTTGCCTGGAATGATCTTCCGTGCAGCCCGGCAGAAGCCCGCATGCATGGACTAGATCGGTTGCTAATCTGGTCCATTTTTTAAATGCAAATCCATGTAGAATCAATATCACGAAAATAATTGCTAGCTTTTCAACAGCACGTCTTCGTGGAATGAGTAAAGTTCGAACTGCACGGGTTTTTATAACTGATTCTGTGACGTAATTTGTTCATTTTGCGTCACTATCCATGTTACGTCATAACTGCTTTAACCGGTCAGAGCACGTTGAAGCAGCAATAGTGCAATAGTGGAGACCATGGTTTGAAAAAGCATAATGTTCACATTGTCACATGACAATTTCCGAACAAACCCTCTTGAATGGTGTGACATTCTCAATTTCGATGTGAATTAGCAAAAAAGTCACTTTTATCTTGTCCAATACTTTTATAGATTATTAATGTTTAGTATGGTGCTTGTGAACAGAAAAGTAAAACATTTTAAAGATTCATAATTCTACCACACTTACCAGTCATACCGGTAGAGGACATCATTGGTCAATGTTCCAAATACAGCCTGTGGGATAAGATGATAAATCATGCTCCTAAAACAGAAAACATGCATATTTGCAATTAAAATTACTTTATAATAAATCACTAATTAAAATTTCAGAGTGGATTATTAGACATGCTGACCCTCCCAAACTAATTTTTACAATGATCAGCATGAGCCCTGTGTTCCAAGACATTCATGAATAAAAACCAGCAAATTATTTGGCTGATAGAAAGAGAGTCAGGTGAATGTTTACTTCTTCATTTTTTTCTAAAATAGGCAAGAATGAATCCAATAAAAGCGGGATTTTTTTTTATTTTTATTTTGGGGACATAGTGGTCAACAGTGCGTCTGGAAGCTAATCACGCAGGCGTAGTCGTTGCCTTTACGACGGCTGTGAATGATAATTACATTTCTATGGGCAGAGCGGTAACACACGGAGGTTCCCGCTGGAGAGATTATATCTGTGGCCTAACATGAAGCGCCACACAGAAAGATAGTTGGATTTGAAAATGGTAGTTTCGGCCGTTGCATTTCTTTATGTCTGTAATTAGTCATTTCCTGCTCGGCGTTTGTTTTAGCAAGAAGTCTGCCGAGGAGCGGTTGTCACACAGGCCGCAAATTGGGCTGAGTTGCTGGGAAGAGACCACTGAGATTCGCCTCCCTGCTAGCATTAGCTGGCTATGATGCGTTGCTGCCGTCGGTGTAACGTTATATTATACGCAGCAGGCCATTGCATAGCGAGGCAAGTCCTTGGTTAATTGTTTACCTCGACGGAGCTGAAGGGTGACTCGGAAATTTACCACACCTTTCAAGGTAACGTTTAATACCCAGCCGCCAGGCTAGCTAGCACGTCAAGGTAACATAGATGTGGTGATTGTTCTGGGGCCGATGAATGCAGTGCTCGCCCTAGCTAACGTTAAGTACAGACCAGCAAGCTAATGGTTGGCTGCTGTTTGCAGATTAACATCTTCTATTTCGTACTTGGTCGCTTATCGCTTAACGTTATTTGACGTTAAGATAGCCTTGTACTGCATTAGCTAGTCAGCTAAGTGGTTACTTAAATTAAGAAAATGTAAATTTACTGAGTCTACTATTAACATTAATTGTTAGCTAGGTTATTTAGCAAGCCAGCGTTGAGCTGTTGATGGTACCGTCATGGTAACTGCATTGTATGGCAGTGTTCTACAGGTAATATAACAGTAACTGTTGTCACTCTAGAAATTAAGGGAAACCGGTTGTGGGAGCAATCAGGGATAAAATGAAAGCAGGTGCAGGCATATGTTTCCCCGCAGTATCAACATCCTATCACGGTTGCTGTAAGGCATGTAGCGTAGAGAAATGCTGCGTTGGTCATGCTGTCCACTGTCTTGAAAAAGGGGAAACTTCAGTGGAAAAATTTCCCCAATCTCTAATGTTTCACACAGAAACACAGATTGACTAAGGTCGTTGTGTAATAGGGATATCACAGATAGGGACCTCAGCTTATAAGCGCAATTGTTGGCGAAAGTCCACAGGATGGAGATGAAAGTGAAAATAAACATGGTCAATTTCAGTCCAGATATCAATATCAGGGTGTGAGCAGCCTGCTTCCATCGACAGGCAATCATGTTTCACAGTGAGGTGTTCTTTTGCAGTGCTAAACCCTATACAACTACTGAATATGTCTTTTGCATGTAAAATTATTTAACGACGAACATAATAATCTGGGGAAAAAAGTTATATGGACCATCATTGGACATCTGTTGCTTTCATGCGGTAGTCCAGTACATTACAGGGTGCTGCATGGCACAGTGTACATTGAGGCCTGAGTTTTATTTCCACATTTATCAGTCCTGGAGGTTGTGTTATTGTTTGGGCGCTGTAGGCTATTACCTGGAAGGTTTTATGTCCACTAAGCCTCATTTATAAGTTAAAGATCGGATAATGCAAAGACAATGGACATGTTATTGTGACACATGTATAATGATGGAAGTGATGTATTCTTTCCGGGATGCTACCTTCATACAGATCAAACCACCAAATGTTGAGTTAAGTAAATACTTAAAGGCGGTTTAAGAGCACTGTCCGAGACAGTATTTTCCATCATCATCAACAAAACACCAAATGACAAAATCTCTTGTTAAAGATTCACTTCAATAGACTGTCCAGTTGCTCCCACAACTTTTTCCTAGGAAAATTGCAGCTCTTCTGGCAGTTTGTGGATGCATTTTGCCCTGATAAATTATTTGACTGCTTCCTTTAAAATCCAACATATTATGGTTAGTTTGCTCAGGATTGTAGCTAAGCGCATAAAACTTTATCTATTTACCATTTGTCCAATGCATGGTTACCATATTTAGGCAGCCTGAGTACCCATTATAAATCTGTGTTACAAATAGCATGCTTTTTTTCTTTCCTCATTTATTTATTTATTTTTAAAGGATGGACGGTGATTTGCGTGCTGGCGGGGACAGTACCAGGAGGAAAGTGGATTTGGCTGGGGTTGCAGAAGGCACGATGGAAGTTGTACCGCTGGAAATGTATGATTCTGCCAGAGCAAAAATAGATGCCAACCTACGGTGGCTATTTGCCAAAGCCTATGGCATTGGTAAGTTACCTCATGCAAGCATAGGCATGCACACACAAACACTAAGCTTATGTGTAGTTTTTGCAGGCGCTCACTGGTTCAAGCAAGTATGAAGCAATTACAAGCTCAAAGATTCACTCATATCTTACTCAGTGCTCTTTTAAGAATGGAAGTTGTCTCTATGACTTTAGTAGGGCATATAACTCTTAACATTAACAGTCAACAGTGTGTGTTTGTAACCAACAGCCATTTCCCTGAATCTGAGAAAGTACTTGCAGATCTCCAGCATATGTTCCACACAACCTTGTAGTTCACATTTTTGATGTAGTTGGACAGAATAATGTGGTTGTTCTTCTCGACATACTGATGGTCAGCAGAATGTGCAGAGCTTTTCTAGCAAAACACTGACAGCAAGAGCCCAGTAGAAAGAAATAGTTGTGCGTGTATGTGCTTGAGCTAACACTAATTCCCCCATGACATTTGGCAACCAAAGTCTTCCCCACTGACTCACCAGATCCTGCCATTGTTGTGCAGTGGCTTGTGGGACTGAACCCAAATCGGGATGAGTGACTGTGATTGAGCATGAGGCTATATTTGTTAGACTGTACTCAGGGCATGGAAAATACTGATCTGCTGTGCTAGTCATTCACGCTCCCTATCAAGATAGTGTCATCATTAACAACTAGCCCCATGGGCCAGGATTTCCTTTCCCATCTAGGGCTGCACTGGTAAAGTGTTCCATGAATTTTGGTGAGAAAGTCTTGTAATATTATGGTTAGTAACATTTTGGTGCCATCAACTAAACATAGTTGCAACAGTTACCCCCTGTTCAGTGGAGGCCTAATGGTTTATTGTCCCGTGACTACTGAAAAGCACCTAAATAGAGTACTTGCCATAGCCTTTATATCTATGAGAATCTTCAGAATAACCTTGACCAAACAAAAGCAGCACATGTATATGATATGGTCATTGGAAGAGTCCCAGGTTTTCTTATCTCATTCATGTACTGTCATTGCTTATCTTCTGTTGTCTGGCTGATATCCTTAGACCATTTTCTATATTTCATTGTAGCCAGTGAGTGTGTTGAAGACCTCACACATAGGAAATTAACGCTCTCCACCAGTCAAATGTGGGTCAATTCTGTCTGTTGTCGGTGAGGTTGTTCAGTCCATACTTAAATTTTGGCAGGTAATCTCCCATCATCTAGAGCTCCATTTGTAAAAATCTTGACAGCTGGAGAAATACTGAAAGTGGCTCGTGAATTTTACAGTAGATGGACCAGACAGTGTGTACTACAGATAAGTTAGCTCCTTGCCCTGGTTATGTTGCCAGCCAGTAAGGTATTGTATGTACAACCTAGTTTAGAATGTGATTAGATTTAGACACACTTTGTTAATTACTGTGGGCCCTGTTGTTTTCAGCCTACGTCTGATGATTCCAATTTATTACCAAGAGAAGAGACATATCACGTGCAAAACTATTGGCCTAATTTTTCTCTGAGAGCCCCTCCGCTCATGATAAATTTTTTACTTCTAAACACAGAATCAACGGAAGGGAAAGCATCCCGATTGGCTGGCATGTTTCATCATCGTCAGCTGAAACGTGTGTGAGAATAACATCACAGCCTACTGCCATTGTGTTATTGCATGGCTCCTATTTACTTTTTGATTTGCCATAGGGTATCGCTTAATCACTGCAGTTTAGCTTTCTTAGTCCAAAGCGTCGGTAACTGATGCAGGAGTCTCACAGGTTTCATGTCTGTTGCATCAGTATAGTGCCCTGGCCATATTGTCTGTCAGTATTTCAGAGGCTCAAATAGCATTTTCTCTACAGTATACTTTGCTGTCTCTTACAAGATCTGAGGTCATTACACAGATCTTCAAAATGTCACTAAAACATACATAGTGAACAAATGACAGGAAGATCAGCGTTTTAATGGTTATCCAGGATAAGGGTGGAAAGCTATTATCCCATGTTTTTTGTTTCGGAGCATTTTTCTGTGTTACCCCCTGCTTTCCAGCGCATTATTTAGGCTCATGTGCTCCCAGAGCTCATGCCAATGCAGAGCAAGTTCAGTTGGCATTTTGCAGTGATGTCTGACAAGAAAAATTGCCTATTTCCGTCTCACTCTGAGGAATATCCTCTCTGTCTGTCATAGAAGGTCTTGGCTAACAAAGCAGGCAGAAAGACTGACCATATGAGAACATCTCAGTGCAAGCAGAAATGATGCATCACAAATGAACTGGGGCGGAGATGCTGTTCAGTTAAAGTGAGAACATGCAGTGGCCCTAAAGCTTTAGCAGTTAAGAGGAGGGTTACTCTCAGGTGCAGCAGCAATTATCATCCCCTCATGGGAACAGAATATATTAAGTCTTTTTGCTTTTTATCATATGGCTCATATGGTGTTTTGTATGTTGATAATGCTGCACAATTGCTTGCTTGGCTCCTGCAGTGAGTGACAGACACGAGCAATGTCGCGTAAACAATCCCACTGACAAGGCTCCATTATAAATAAATGCAGCTATCATGTGATGTGGGGGTTGTGGGGGATTCAGGTGCGTCTGGTCTGTGTTTACCAGTGTGTGGTCTGTGTTAAGTATTTGTGCGTTTCTGCGCTTGTGTATGTGCTTCTGCCCTAGTGCCACCTGCCCTAGTGCCAGCTGCTCCCAACCTGAGTGACAGCCAGTCAGCCAGACAGATAGGGTTGTAGTGAGAGTGGGCACCCGTCGGTGTTGCAGGCAGATTGCTAGCTCTGCCCTGCCCTGCCCTGTTTGTGCAGAGCCTGGTGTGGATGGTAACTGAATGGATGGCTGAGTCTGCTGTAGCCTGTCCTGGCAATAAGAATATAATGGGTCTTGCTGCCAGACCCTATCCCCATGCTCCGCCCCCTCCCAGTTAGTAAATTTTTCAGCCTGGGTCCTGGTGGTAGGGGGAGAGGGAGAGATAGAGAGGGGGTGGGCGGGCAGATGCCACATGGCATCAGTGTCTCAGCAGGGAAGTCAAACGTGAAGACCCGCCCGGGCCAGACGCCTTTGTTTTCGTACACAATCAGTCCCACTGTTCTAATGTGTTAATATACTCCAGCACAGCCCTCCAGGAATGACCCACACTGCTGGGTGTTGTTATGCACACTAGGCTAATGCTGTTACACAATGACAGGCTTACTTGCATGTGTACGGCGGCAGTCAGTTTATCTGTTAGGTGTGGTGTTGTGATGCATGTGTAATACAGTGTACAGCATTAATCAATACAGTATGCAGTAGGGATATGAGGTTTACTGGTTTTACTGTAAGTTGTGATATCCAGTGGTCACTTAACACCGTTTCAAATTTTAACTGTCATGATAAAAGTTTTTGATTAGCATGTTTTTAATAAGTACTGTTTTTTGTGTCTATCATCGGCCAAATTCAGCATCACCCAGTTAGTTCTCTTTAACACTGCTGTTGTGTTGCTCTTACATGCACAATGGACATTTGATTTGCTTGTATATCATTGTGTTCTTTTAAACCTGTACTAAGGAACTTTAAAAATGTTCTTTTGGTTGCTACTTTATCTTATCTGCCATGTGCACAAGATGCATAACTCATGGCCTACGCCACTAATCATCTATAATGCATGATATGCTTGTGTTTCGCATTTCATATGTTAACATATAGCATTAGTTGTGTTATTTTTCTAATGCAAACATTTCATAGCACTATGATTTTCAATGTGAAACATGATGAAATGATTTGTGTATTAGTAATTAACCTTTTCTGCACATTTTAACAATACGTTGCTAATACTAAAAAAACAAACAAACAAAACAAAACAGATTTGGTCATGATTATCATGATATCGAATTTTCAGATCGTCCCATCTCTAGTATACAGAATCGACGCATTTTAAACATCAGGACTTACTGATATCAAAATAGAATTGTCTCAGCTAGGTTGGTTTTATGCTCTCCAGTTCTTTGCGGCCATGATATTATCTTAGGTATTTCTCAAGGCCTTGTTTGTTTTCTCCTCACCCTTGCAAGTACAACCTTTGTGCTTGGTGGATTATTATCTACGTATCAGAGTGTTTTCCTGCTTGTCTCTGTGTGTGTGTGTGGATGGGAGAGTGCTGACAAGTGGCTCCTTTATCCCATCAGTCAGAGTAGACCCTAAATGTACAACACATACACATGTGGTTTACACTGTCTTACCAGAGCTCAAGCATAGTTTGCAACATATATCAGTAATGGAGCAGGGTTATTTCTATCACTACACTTTTTCTGAGAAAGTGTTTTTTGGATAGGTTCTGCATCATTTAAGACCCATTTCAAGCTTATGTGTATGCGTGTTTTACCCTTGCAGTATAAATTTCGTTTGTGCATGCCTCAAGTCAAGTGCTTTGTCCCATGCCCTTATATGGATGTAGAGTTTGGTTTTGTAAGTGACTTCACATCCAAATCAACAGAATCCCCTGGTCATTGTTTTCTTTTCCTTTTTGCAGCTCCAGTATTGTTAAATTAATTTTGGCAGGCCCTCTGTCACCCGAGAAGCTCGCTCTCACTGAGGAATTGTCTTAGCTAGACCACTGTCTCTGTTTCCTGGTGTACTCCTGAGACAGCCAGCTGTGGCTTCTAACCATGGCTGGCTGTATTTACTCCAAGTAAACTGAAGCCTTCATAGAACAAATATTACACGGCAAATGCACCGCCTTGTCACATTTCTTCAGCTTGTTGACACTGGAGAAGTTTGATAGCTGTGAGCCGAGTGAGGCTGGTCTCATGACGGCCTCTTTAGAAGCTGTAAAGATAACAGAAATGCTAGGGTCTAAAACAGCTCTTTAATCTCCTCTGGATGCAGGAACTAATGTTCAAATTGGCGACATTTGACATGGATGTAGTTTCACCTCTTGCCAGTCATCACGTACTGTCACATTTTCCTTTGACCAACTCATATTTCTGTTATCAAGCCAGGTTTGCTTGTGAAAGTGTAACGCACTCACAGGCTTTTTACAGCATGTGGCAGTGCCACCCTGTTCACCAAACCTTTCCCTCATTTCAGACCACATCCCGGAGGACTTACGGGACCCATTCTACACAGACCAGTATGAGCAGGAGCACATCAAGCCTCCTGTCATCCGCCTGCTGCTGTCTTGCGAGCTCTACTGTCGTGTCTGCGCCCTCATCCTCAAGACAGAGCAGGTGGCATCGCTTCAGTCCCACCTGTCTGTCATCCAGGCCCTATCCAGGAAGGGCATTTATGTTGTGGAGAGTGACGACACGCCTGTCACAGAGGGGGACCTGGCCTGTGTGCCTATCAAAATGGTGAGTGGATGGATTAGGGGTGGGGATAGATGGGTTGGTGGTTGGCTATGCCTTTTTATAGTTGCAGAACTGGACATTGCAGGAGCATGGTTTTGTTGGGTTTAAAGCTAAAATCTGTCTTGTTTTTTCATTTATGTATGGTAGAGTAAGGTAAAACTCAAAAAGAGGCTCATTGGCCATGGCTTTAGACCCTCTCCACACTCTGCTATTGTTGTAAGCATCAGTCAACTTGTCGGATTGCACCTGTCCTGGTTGACATTGCCAAGAAAGTCAGTTCAAAACACAGCTGTTACACTATAAACAAGATTAATCAACCACAGAGGCCCCAGTTCCAATCTCAGTTACACGCAGACACAGATAGATTAGTTAGCGTTACACAGAAAATAATCTTTGCGCGACCTGAGTGAAATACACAGTTTTAGCAGCATGTATGCAAGTTACTGTGAACCTGCTGTCACATCAACATATTTACATCATCCCATACTATTTTTCTTAAAAATGTCAACATTTCAGTAAGTAATATTCATGTTCAGGTTGTCTGGTCTGTCTGAGAAACTCTCCCATCTTTGCTGTAATTTGCCACAATGGAGCAACAACATGTGGAAAGTTACTGATTTCAGCTTAAATAACTCTGCTTTGATGTTTCTGATATTTTATTAGTTTATCATTAATAGTGGAAATAATGTAAAATGAAATAATTAATGATGCAGCTCAAGTTGGTGGCACACCAATTGAACAAATGCACTCAGGACCAGGCAGGCCATGATGCTGCTTTAGAGGCTTTGCAAAATGAACTTTAGCCTCTTTCCATAGAGAACAGCATATTGGCATTTAGAAACTTCAGTAGACAGCGTGCCAAGGTAGAGAAGGAAACCAGGCTGGCACATAACCTATAAAATCACCATCTCTTCCTGGTCCTGATATATTATCTTGCCACAGAGGAATCAGTGAAAGCAGCCATTGTTCTTCTTTATCTACCCTTGGCATCTCGGCTGCAGATGTTTGAAACACATGGATGCCTTTCATCTGGACCTGTCCAGTATAACCTTTAAACTTTTTTGGTGAAGCATGCAGTTTACTTAGATTTCTGTTTCACATCATACACTGTGTCAGGGAAATCTGGACATGTTGTTACAGATTGACTTAGTAAAACGGGTTCCAGGTGATTTGGCTGAACAGTTATCATTTTCTATTCAAATTAGGAGGTGGCATTTGACTGTTACTCATGCGGGCCATGTTAGGACTGTTTGTGCCATACCAAAGAGAGTTATGAACAGGGTTGGTGATGTCATTGTTTTTGTCATGTGGCAGTGGTG
>OMKZ01018099.1:0-17500 GCA_900302535.1 Neoniphon sammara | reverse complement strand
TTCCAGCAGCACTTTAATTTAGCATTAGTTTTTTTTTTTGTTTTTTTGACAAAATTAAAAACAAAATCTTCATTAACTCTGATTATAGCGCTTGATGATGTTTGATTTTGGCAATTAAAAGGAATGAATGGTGGAACCGTGGCAGCAAAAACCTTGTCTATATGATGTTGATATGATGATACGCCAGAGGACGTACGTTTTTCTGCATTTATTCATCACAATTTGCCAGGCAGATGAATCAGACTGGCATACAGCAAACACAAAATCTTACCATCTGACTCGTACTGCAATTAAGATTTTAGGAGTCTGGTCTTGTACAATGTGACATGTAATGATCTTGTAAGATTTTTCTTGTTGAGTAGTCTAAAGCTGACTTGAGACAGGTTACAAATAACTTGACCCACTGAGTGAGACCAGTGGACTTTAGAGGAGAGCAGAGTGGGAACAGAAAAGAAATCTGCCATTCTAGTGTGGATTAGCCTTTATCAGTAATAGCCCATGTTTTGTAATGGCTTTTGAGAAAACAAAACATTCAGTGGTATTACTGGAGCAAGACTCTCAAAATGTGACTAAATGGTTGCACTCTGGAGCTCTACAAAATGATTGTTAATGCATGAATGAATCGCTCTAATTGCTCTAATGACCTTGTAGAACTTGTATAGCCTGTAGCTTCCAGTATTCACAGCCTTGATCCTTTCCTATATTAACTTTTCCATTTTCCTATATTACAGTCTAGGTTTGTCGAACAGTGAAACTTTTGTACACCTGAATACAGCCAGGCAGGTGCGTAGAACAAGACCAGATATGCTGGAAACTACAAGTAAAGGAACTCTCACATAATTTTATTCACTTGCGATAAAGAAGTATTTATTCAGCAACATTTCAGTCCTAAGGCCAACGGTTATCAGGTTTCCTTAGGACAGAAATGTTGTTGAAGGAAGACATTTTTATTGAATAAGACGGTGTGCAGGAGTTACTTTACTTGTAGTCTACATTTGTCTGCTTTTTCCACTCGTGTTTCACTGTCGTCATCTGAGGCCGCGGAGGTCTTTGCTGCGGTGAAAGCTCTGAATAGCTCCCATTAGTTGTGTTAACGGGCCTAATCTCTTTGTGCTTCCTATCACCAATTGGATTAAGCTAGCATGTCACACAAAGCTTTGACTGAAACAACACCATGTAAAAACATGTCTACAAAAAGTGGGCTGAACTATCTTGCACCTGACAAATAAAGTACCTATCTAGCTTGACAGCCATCTAGGGTGTGGTTTGGTATCAGATTGAAGTTTTATTATGCAGATTGGATATTAGATGGTATAAAGCACAGTTATGACCATCATGAAATTTTAAAATTGTTTAAGCTCCTTGACTTCCCACACATACAATAACAGGCCTGCTTCTGTTAGCTAAGGATGAGAGTCATTAACAAGTCAGGAAACTCCCATAGGCCATCCTCTGTAGTTACTGACTCATCACCAAGTTCAGTAGCCACTTTTATTGTTGTGTTTCCCATCTTAATTTTTAGAATGGTACTTACAAATGGAGGTTAGTTACCTGTAAAAATGGCTTGTAGAGGAATAAAAGATTTACTGGCATTTGGCTGGTGTCATGGAGCATTATTTCGGTTGGTAGGCTTCGGGTGGCAGGCCACTTGCAGTAAGGACCCCTGCTGTGCTTCTTGATGGGATTAGCATGCAGAGAGTGGGCCTAAGATAGTGTGAGATCAGACTGCCAATCTGCTGGAAGTTATTTAAAGTTGCACAATTGTTTGGTACCCCAGGAGTATTCCTGAGGTCTGAATCAGACAGTCTCCTCCGTGGCCCTTTTTTGTTTTGATGTTTAATGGAACCAACTTCTTTATCCACTAGCCATGGTGGCTGATAGGTCCCAAAAATCACCACTTACTTTATTTGCCAGTCAACTAGATATTTTTTTAACAAAATAAAAGCTCCAAATGATAGCTCTTTACTTGCTAAAGTGACTGGTTGAGGGGACAAATGTACCAGCCCACACAGATAATTTTAACTGGAGATGCATAGGCTTGGACTGTGTTACTTGTTGGATTGCTTGCTGGAAAAAAGTTAGAGCCTGATGCTGGATGATGTTTCATACTTACCATGCCGTATGCTATATGTTGTTTGGATCTGAGTTTATTTGCCTCTAGCTTTTACCTTCATAGGGTTTGAAGTTGAAAAAATCACAGTTAAAATGAAATGTTCTCTCTTATTCTTTCTCTTCCCCATCCAGAGTGCTCACATGCCTATGATTGATGCCCTGATGATGGCTTACACAGTTGAGATGATCAGCATTGAGAAGGTGGTGGCCTCTGTGAAGCGCTTCTCCACCTTCAGTGCCTCCAAGGAGCTTCCATTTGACCTGGAGGACGCCATGGTCTTCTGGATCAACAAGGTCTAAACACACGCCTGGACATGACATATGTAGCATAGATACAAGAAACACAGCAGCACATAATAATGCATAACTTGTCTGCATAGCACTTAGCTGAAGACCTTCACACATACATTGTGTGTAGTCTTTTCACCCTCTGTGCTCATGGGCTGCCACTCTTCTACTCACTCAGCATAATGTCAGATAGATAATATGCTGCACATTGACATAACAGACCACAGTGGCCCTTGTTTTCCTGAGGCCTGCATGTCACTGATGCTTAGAGACGGGCCAACAGATATTAGAGTGCTGATATGATGCACACACACACACGCACACACACACACACACACATGCACGCTCACGCATGAGTCAGTAACATACAGGCTCATATTACGCTTGTCTTTCAACGAGCTGCAAGCCTGAGGCACCTAAGGCCCTGACGCAGTGTGTCTATAAATCACCATGATGTCCCACACCCTCACTGTCTAGGAGAAGGAGAGTGTGCCTTTTCTGATATATTTTATTCATTCCCAAGGGGGTGAATTCTCTTTCCCCCTCTGTTTGGGGTGCAGGATCAGCCAGGTTGCTGTGCTCCTGAAGCAGGTAGGGATTAAGTGTCTTGTTCAAGGATACTGTGACGTGTGGCCGCGCTGGCCCCCTGTGGCTAGACAGACACTTTCTGCTCCACACTTCCCCAGGACTGGTGTGTATAGCTGAGGATAAGGAGAGGGAAACACTAGACCAGGTCACCGTAAAAGTTGGCGATGGGGACAAAATCAAATATCACAGTAGCTTTGACCGAATACCCTTATCGATATTGTGGGGATGGCTGTTGGTGACAATGAGGTATTTGCATATAGATATTTACACACAGGAGATTTTTGTTAAAACATTCATTAGTAATGTGCATATGATGACCAAGCAGGTAGAAGCAACTAAGAGAACAGCTACAACAGTCTAATAAGATAAGAAAATTGCATCCCTTTACTGTAATGCAGCCATAAGCCATTTCACAATATTAATATTATCAGTATCCTGATGTGAGACCCAATATCATCTGGGATTCTGGATATAATATTGATATTGATAATATTGATCACTGAGCCCTAGGTCACTGCCCTCCATATTTAACATTGTACAAGAAATGACCCTGGAGGTGTTGAAAAGAGGCTGAACGTGAATGTGTCATAACTTCCTCTGCAGGTGAACTTGAAGATGAGGGAGATTACAGAAAGAGAGCACAAAGTCAAGCAGCACCCGCTGGAGTCTCCAAGCCATCAGAAGGTAAGGCTAGAGGAGCAAAGCGTCTTGCAGTTGCATCTTTCACAGAGAGGAATCCAGGAAACCAGGACGCTTGACCCAGAATGGGGGGAAAAATTCAGCCAACAGCACAATATTTCTGTTTTTGGGCCAATTTTAGAAGTTGAATGTTGAAAACATTTTTCCCTCATGACGCGTCTGTCCAGGTTTGTGTCGTCACCTCAAAATCTCTATCAGGAGAGAACTGGGTGCAGGACAGAGGCAGGGTCAGCAGTTTGGATGAGGAATGTTTCTCCCAGAAGGCATTTTGGAGTTGTTCTGACCCTGCTCTCTTTTTCTCTCTTACACCCGGAAGCAGATCCAATCCTCTGTCTGTGACCTCTGACCTATTGACCTTTCTGCTCATGTTCCTTATCTGTCCTCCCTCCTCCTCTTTTATCCCTGCAAACTGGATAGTCTCCTTCCAAATGGTATTGGAAACTAGTCCCTGTAAGTTGGATGCTAGTCCCCATAACCCCATTCTCTTCCCTCTCTCCCCCCTTGCACGCATAGTGCTGTGTTGATGTGCGCGCACACTCCACCATGGCTCATTCAGGCTCATTTTGTGCTGCTTGTAGCCAGTGTGTCAGCAGGGGGGAGAAAGATGCCAGTGGGTTTTGCTTTTTATTTTTTGATTTATTTATTTTTACTTGTGGCATAAGTGTCACATTGTGGTGTAAGGTTGTTCTGACTTTTGTATATTTGGTAAAAGATAATCCTTTTTGTACGCAATGTGCTCCCTCATTTCAAGCTCAAGTAGGCCATGTGGATATGCTGTGCGTGTGTGTGGCATTTGCTGGCCAGTGAGAAAGAGAGGAAATCCATGCCTCCACCTCCCTTTTGTTTTTTTTTTTCCAATCCCATCCCTGGCTACCTCCTCTCACTGATCTGCTGTGTCATCCCTCCTCTGGTCTCTCTCCTCCTCTCACACTCTTTCCTCTGTGCCCATAGTCTCCTCTGACAGTATCTCTGCTCTGTGTGTGTGTCTGTCAGCCTGACGTCATGCACGAGCTGGCCCACTGCATGCTGGAGCCAGAGGAGCTCTCCGAAGCGGTACGCTGCTCCTTCTCCAAAGCCACCCTAGAGAGGAGAAGACTCCCTTTTGTAGAGCTAGGCTTGCAGTAGAGCTGCTTAAAGTTTGGCTGTTAGTTTCACCTGTGACGCCTGACAGGAGCTGCCTCAGTAGACTTAGACTACTTATGTGAACTGGCCTCCTGTTCTGAAATAAATGCTGTGAGATTCCCTGTGGTTTAGGGCAATATCTTGCAGCTGTGTCACTGTGTTGTGCTGTTTGTAGCCTATTTAAATCTCATGCTTTGTCCTCACATAGTTGCGCCAGACCTGGTTTAAGCTAGTTTGATAGCTGCACTAGGGGTGGGCATGATCATTCAGCCTTTTGAGTACTTTGAATACAATTTTTAAAACAACTTTTACCATATAGTTATTCATTGGGCTGTTAATGTTTGTTAATTTCTTACATGTTGGCTTCATCCTTAAGTCTTGTGATCCAGGTGACCCTGCAAAGTACTCATATCTCACACTGTCAGCACCTTTATGATCACATGGCCAGCCTAGGTAATTGAGTGTAGATGCAACAGGCTGTGTAACAGTGTGTGCATCAGTTAGATTGATCAATTAAAGTCAAACCTATGAGAAAAGACTGAAAGTGCCCCTCCCTACCAGCTGTATGTAGTATGTATCCATCACTAATGCAACGCCCAGTTCCCAGAAGTGGGCCAGTGATTCCCCAGTGTCTCTCCCAGTCAGCTTGTCCTCGTTGCCTGGTTTGACTGGGCGGCTGTGCTGGCCGGTGACACAGCAGGCCTGAGTCTGGCTGACTGTCCATTCTATGTTCTTCATGTCACTGCTCTAATACTCTCACTTCCATCTCCACCCAATTAACTGGGTCTCCAGGTTTCTCCCTAAACTGTGTAACCATGGTGGTGATGCTGTTGCCTTATGAAATCTGCATTGAGTCAATCCACAGTTGATCAGGTCAAGAGGAGTATTATTTGATGTGAACGTGGTACCAGAGCACCGCTTTGTCTCAGACTCCTGGGGAGAACCTTGGGCTAATGTGTAAATGAGGAGGCGAGAACATTAAACATAGAAACATCCATGGATAACTTGACTAGGTCAGAGATGAGTGTCATTACTAATCAATTTGTATGCAATGACACTAGTCATTGGATCCAGGATGTTTTATAATGTGACATTCTCAGTAGTAGTCCCTTGGTAGTGGTGGTTTTTGTTAAGGCTTTTCTGCTCATCAGAGCCTCCCTCTCTCCCCCTGGTGGTTAGGTGCGGTATCGCCGGGAGCACGCCTCAGGTCGACAACTGCCCTTCTTCCCACTGCTGGAGGACCTGATGAGGGATGTGTGTGACGGCGCTGCACTGCTCACTGTGGTCCACTACTACTGCCCAGACCTTATGAAGCTAGAGGGTACGCTGTGCTTGCATGTGTGCACGCATTCAGCACTCACTGACTTATACAGTGAATGCACATGAAATGAAAAATGACTTTTTCAGCTGGCCAGGTAATTTTCCATGCCAGAGTATTCACTTGTCTACAATAAATGCCAAAAAAATTTTACTAAATTTTTTTTATTTTTTTATTTTTTTTTTTGTACTTCTATATCAAATTCCCAGTACTTGTGTATTCTACAATGTACTGTCAGTGGTGACATCATCATGAATCAGTAGGCATTAGCAAAAATGTCAACCAATGAAAATATCACATTTTTGAATAATCACACCCCTCCCTTCAAATCAAACTGCCTCTCTCTCCCTAACTGATCACCCATTGGTTAACACTTTTGAAAAATACCTCTCTGTGTTAAACCCCGCCCCAACAACCTGTTTCAGCAGGAAATAATTTCAGTTAAGGAAGCCAGAGGCCATTTTATTGTGACTATTATACTCTGCTAAATCCTAGCAATTATCAGTTACCTTCAAATATTTTTTTTGTAAAGAGCACAAGACATGTTGAAAGTAATATCCATGTGTGATTCTATTCTGGGAGTTTGTACATGGCTTGCTATCCCAGTCCAGTGCGACATTTATAGCCATCGGGGTCATCGAGTTGTATCCCAGTCTGACCCTTCTTATGTTTCTCCGATCAGATATCTGCCTGAAGGAAGTGACCTCCATCGCCGATAGCCTGTACAACATCCAGCTGCTCAAAGAGTTTGCTAACGAGTATCTGAATAAGAGTTTCTACCTGACCACAGAGGACATGCTCTACTCACCACTCGTGCTTAAGGTAGATTTACTGACTAGTGGTGTAAGAATTCATTCATTACATCAATGCATTGATTACACACTTTGCAGATTTCAACTGCATATGTCTGTTTAAAGAAATAATTAGAATGAATGGCTCTGACCTAGTTTTTTTAATTTTTATTTTATTTTTATCTTTGTTAAGAATCATGAATGATTCGAAAGCATTTTATTGCAATTCAAGGCTATGAATTGCAGCATTTGTATCAAGGATCAGGATAGTCTTACATGATTTTACATATTTATTTAATGGATATAGTTTTGGCAGAAAGTACAGAATCAAATTATTCATTCAAATTATAGTTTACATATTCAAATTGAATACTTATTCTACAAAAAAATAAAAGGTTCTTAAATTGAATTGGAATCTATTGAATAGTAAATCAAATTAAATATTTGTTTAGCCAAAGATTCACACCCCTAATTAATTTTTGCAGTTATTGCAGTTAGGCAGCTTCTTCATCCTTCTGTCACAGTGACATTCACCTGCTACTCTCACTGCTTTATCTGCAACCAACTGTTAGAATAGGACTTACATTTGGCTGGTGGTATTGTTAATTCCCCTCTACTTGGTACTGTAGCATAGTTTAACTGTGACTAGTCATCCTTTGTGATGATTTGATGATATATTTTAGGTTTTATGATGATCAGGAAACTGCATCCAAGCATTTCTAAAATGTTGCCTTTACTCTGTACAGCACAATGTGATGGTGTTCATCGCTGAGCTCTTCTGGTGGTTTGAGACTGTCAAGCCAGAGTTTGTCCAGCCCAGAGATCTTCAAGAGTTTAAAGATGGTAGGCATCACAGTGTGAATTGTATACTCTTCATGTCAATACTGTCATGGAAAATGACACCTAAGTATTATATTTAATGTTGAACAGTATTTATGAAACCAAAACATTGGTTTTAACATTCTGGAAACTTCCTCAGCACATAGAGGAGATTCACCATCACCATTCAGTTCAAGCAAAACATTAAAAAAATACCCTAATTAGCATTGTAAAGTTTTCACAGGAGAAATATAATGGATGATAAGCATTACTATATTTGTCTGTGCCCATCTGTACCAGTCCCTCAAGCAACTAACTACCTCACTCTGTGGTTACAGAAAGTGGCATCTCATTTATTATGTTGAACAATTAACTAAGAAACTCAGATTTTTCTTCATGACTGATTTTTAAGTGTTATTTTAGGTATAAGCCCTGTAAGATTTTGGAACAAATGGCTCATGTTTACATTATGCAGTTATGCAGAGTCTGCACACTGTATACATATTCCTAAAAACACAATCATTTTTTATTTCGCACAGTATTTTGGTCCTGACCCTGCACATTTTGGATGTGCATGTTCAGCATCTTCTAATTACATTTAAGATTTTATTTTTGTAAACCCTCTTTTTGCAAACGTTCAAAAATGAAAAATGGTAGCTAAGATCCCAGTTTCTACTTTTCTGCTGACAGCCAAACTTAGTCATTTCTTATGTTTTTGATGAACACCTTCTCCTTCCTCTGCCAGCTCGAGCCATGGCTCAGCCCAAGAGCGCCCGCCCATCAGTGCCCATCTCCAACGCCACCAAGCGCAGCTTCCTTGTCAGCCCAGGCATGGCTGAGACCCAGAGCAGCCCTGAAGTCTGTAACAGGTACTTCCTGCACCCTGAAGACTCTGACCCCCTGTAAGTCTCCTCTCACTTTCCTTCTCATTCATCACGCCATGCTCCTGTTTCTCTACCAGTTAACCCTCTTCCAAGGATGGGGTAGATATGCAGCAGTGTCTGGCTTCAGAAATTTGTTCTGAATTTGTTGTCAATGCAGCGAATCACCTTGCCAAAGTTTTTATTTGTTCTGTCATTCTCATGTGCCCTCCACTTTTAACCCTTTGTCTTCTCCTTCACTA
This sequence comes from Neoniphon sammara, assembly GCA_900302535.1. Classification (NCBI taxonomy): domain Eukaryota; kingdom Metazoa; phylum Chordata; class Actinopteri; order Holocentriformes; family Holocentridae; genus Neoniphon; species Neoniphon sammara. The sequence goes on along the minus strand of OMKZ01018099.1, from coordinate 8,640 downwards.
TATTAATGATATGCAAAAAAAATAGACTTGACTCTTGCTTTGCCTGTTTGCCTGTGTGTGCATTGTGCCTGTGTGGGAATGTGAAAGATTAGAGTAGTTAGATGAAGGGATCACATGAAATTGTTGCTCTGATAAGTAATGAACAATGGCAGGCAATAGTCGGTTGGATGTTTTCATGCTGCTTGCTTTTCTCTTGAATTATCTGCCTTTTGCTGTGTCAGTGTTGAAAGATAATATTACAATTTGAATTTATGTGTTGATCAAAAGCTGTTGTAAAAAGCATTGGCTATTGGTGTTGTACTTGAAATGCAGTTTCAGTCTTTGATGAAAATCCTGATTGCATACCTGCTGAACAAGTTTACTGCTAATACTACTGCTTCTGGAAATCCTGTTACACAGTGAAATATCACTGACACATGGTTTTAAAACACTTAATTAATTTCTGTTCTTTGTGGTTTTTCAGTAAAGGGGGTCCATCCTTCAGCCCTTCTCACCCACTCCTGCCCCTGAGACAGAGGCAACAAAAGCAGCAAGGAGAAGATGGTGCAGGTAAGGACAACAGTTCAGCCACTCAAGTTCAGGTTCAACTTGTCATTTTGACCTATAGTCTATTAAAAGCTGTTTTAAAAAAAAAAAAAAAAAAAAAGTTTTGTGATTCCTGACTGGTAGCTGGTTTGTGTTTCTGGTTAGGTCTAAGAAATCGCTCCAATTCCCTCACTCAGATGGATGGACAAGCCCGAGGTTCTGTCGTCGCTTGGTCTGACAAGAGGCAGAGGTACTTAGACATTACATGCTCACTTGACAAAATACGTTTTGTAATAGAAATGTGCTTAACATTTCTAGTGTTAGAGGACTCTTCCGAATGTCAGTCAGTGACCTCTTTTCCATGTCGGGTGGAATGGTTACCCACGGTTGCATCGTGCTGTTCCAGACTCATGTGAATGCTTACGGTTGCTTTTTCCATCTGTCATGCTGCTCAAATTAGGACTAGGAAGTGCCCAAGAAAAACTACAGTGAAGACAGCTGTGACAGAGATGGTCATGATGGAATCCCCTATATGTAATGTGGCAGTTGTTGTGTTTTATTCTGTTGGCTGATGAAATAGAGGATCTATGCGTGTGAAAGCTATTTTAGAATAACAACAACCTTCAGCTTTACTTACAGAGGATGTGAACAACTCTGGGCAAATGATAAGCAAAAACATTTCTGAAGAGGGGTGGTTGACCCCAGTGGGGATTCACAAAAGTGACGTAAAGGTGAAACCAATCCGTGAACACCTATGTCATCTCTCCAGAAATGTTCTGGTGCACTGAGAATGGCACGCTAACCGTGCCAAGAAAAGCATGCCGGGTACGATTTGTAACTGTTCTGTGCCAAACCATGCCCCGGTAGAAATGGCGTTGCAGTGGTTACTCTCTGTGCTCAGAACGGATTGACCTGACCTTGGAAAAGAGGCTAATGTATGGCATTGTAAAGTTGAGAAGATAAACTTTAATAGATTAAGAGATCTGTCAATGGGCATATCTACAGTTCTTTCTGAATATGACAAGATTGTGGGGATTGTATGAAAGTTTCACTGTGCAGGTGTTGCAGTGTTATGACTTCTTTTTATAATTTTGTTAAGGCACTGTTCATTAAAAACGAGTTTGTAGATTATTTTCTTGTGCTATGAAATTTGACAAAGTTTGAGGACCCACAGATAAATGAGAGTGAATTGTCTCACCCCTAACTGACTTATCTCAATTTTCTCCCCGGTAATCATGTTGCAGCGGATACAACATGGTAGGAAGGCTGTAAAGCAGGGGGATCTGACAAATATATATCAGGGATCAGTGAATTATTTTTTATTCATTTATTTATTTTCAGATTTAAATTACCTTGATATTTTGTTATTTTAAATATTACTTGTTAAAATGTTACGCTGATTTCCCAGGGTTTCCCGCTTGATGAACAGAGATAGCTCCCAGCCGTGATTATAAAGTGCTAATAAATCCAAAACTCCATCATTTATGAGTTTGTTTGAATTGAGACCAAATTCCCTTTGAACACTGCATTTACCCACGACATCTGCTGGACAAAAGTGACATTGCGACATGTTTTTAGACAACTCATCACATTGCCAGGGTAGTCAATTGTTACAACTTAAGGTAATGTTAATGCCAGCATGCCATTAAATGTTGCTGTCAGCAAGTACTGCCTGGAATAGTTTCATTATATGTCATCAGCCTGCAAGTAGGATCTTATGCATATTTTTTTTTTCAAAAGCAATTTAAACCAATTTAAGCTAATGAAGTTTATTTACCGTTGCATATGTTTTTTTGAACAGAAATTGTAGAGTGAAATGTAGTTTGTATGTAAAGTGTAAAAATGTCCCTTCTCATGCCCATTTTTAAAGCCAATGTCTAATCATCACATCTACTCCAAGTATGTGTTTATCTGTCTTTGTCCCCTGACATGGACGTGCCTGTTGGGAACTGATGATATACATGATGATGCTTGATTAACAGGAGAATATGCACTGCTGCTCAGTCCTAGAGCCCAGTCTGAATTGAGCTAACATTGCTGATGAGATGTTCTTTGTGTTCTTTCTCTGCAGACCAATGTCTACACTGAACCCCTACATGTTCCACTCAGCCACAGACAGTGATGCTGACATAGCTTCTGGTGACAGTGTGAGTCTGGCACGTTCCATAAGCAAGGACAGTCTGGCTTCCAATGTAGTAAATGTCACGCCCAAGCACCAGACTGCAGGCCACCAGCCTCCACAGGCTGCCACCCGCAAGGTCAATGGCCATGGTCTACTGGGCAATGTCAACATGGAGGGTGAGGAAGAAACTTTGGCAGTCACCAGGACTGATGTTGCTGCCATCCCCAAACGGTTTGATGGGACGCAAGCAGCTGCCACGGGCGGACCCAAACCTTCTACTGAGTCCAAACCTGCACCAGATAGCTTTTACCTAGAACCACTGATGCCTGCCGTAGTCAAACCGGCCAAAGAGAAGTCTGTATGCCTAAATAAGGAGGAAGAGAGTGGAGAGGGGCCCCGGTCCTCAGGAAGGGGCTCTTTACGCCGAGGAGATGGTCCTGCAGCAGCTGTTCGTAGGAAAGCCCCCTCCAGCCTAAACCGGACCTTTACCAACTCTAGTGAGGAGTTTGATGTGGTGACTGAGCCTCCGCAGGGCCAGGCGGCATTCAGGCCCATCATAACCAGCAGTGTGGAGTCCTCATCTAGAGAGCCAGCTGGCGGTTTTTACCTGCACTCTGACTCTGAAGAGCCAAAGCCTGGACAAGGTCTGGAGCCTGAGCTGGTGGAGGTGGAGGAGGAGGAAGAAGATCTTGATGAAGCCCTCACTACTAAGGACACAGACTGGCCCAGGAAAACCTTTGATGAGGAAGATGAGGAGGAAGAATCGGCAAAACTCCAGGAGGACATGAATGTGAAAGAGCATGAGGACAAAGACAGAGATATCAACAGCGGTAGCGGTCGCTCTAGCCCCTGCCTGAGCACCCATTCCCAGGCCAGCAGCATGGCAAGCGGCAGTGTTCGCATGACCTCCTTCGCTGAACGCAAAGCCCACCAGCAGCGTTTTGGCAGCAACCATGACTTACGCTCCAGTGCCTCCAGTTCCCAGAGGACTACCCCGGATGGCTCAGAGAGCAGTGGGCCACTATCCTCTTCCTGGAGGCTCAAACGGGACCAGAGCCCCTCTTCTCCCCTGGGAGGGAGCAGTCGCACAGGCGACAATAGTGGTGCTAACATGCTAGCATCGGAGCTTGTTCAGCTCCACATGCAGCTGGAGGAGAAGCGACGGGCCATTGAGCATCAGAAGAAGAAGATGGAAATGCTGTCGGCAAGGCAGAGGCAGAAGCTGGGTAAGGCTGCGTTCCTGCACATCGTGAAGAAAGGTGGTGGCAAGAGTGACACACTGCCCAACCCGCTCAAGGCCGACTACTCCAAAGATGAGCTCAATGGAGAAAAAGGTACAACATCTAAAGATGACTTGTGTGTTGACGCCCTGAGGGGGGGCGTGGATGTGGCCGCCCCGCCAGGTGCCTTAGAGACAGACAAGAAAGGCAACAGTGGAAGCTTCTATTTAGACGAAGAGCTGGACCTCAATGAGTGCAGTCGCTCTATTGAGTTGTTGAACGACGCTATTGGCAGCATCCAGCAACAGATGATGCAGCTGTCGCTTCAGCAGGAAATGTTGATGAAACACAATGTACAGTCCCCCCCAGGTGGAATTCCACCTCCCCTCGCCTGTGACAAGTCCAGTGACTCTAAGGCTCGGGCAGCTGTTCATTTTGTGGAGCCCCTTTCCACCACAGGCACTGCCCCAACCAGGAAACCCCCCAAGCTGAGCTCAGCCCGAGGCTCCAGATCCAAACCATCAGAGCTTAAGATAGCCAAGGAGCAGAGCCGGCAGGGCTCCAAGACGGGCACCCCAACCCAGAGTGGGGGGGAGACGCAACCCCACCTGAGGCAGTTAACTGGGGGCAGGTCCCCCAGAGCTGAGCAGCCCGACACCCCCAGCCCTAGAAACCCCACAGCAGGAGAGACAATCGACAAGTCAGGCTCCGGCCACGTTCGGAGTGCCACCTTCCGGCTTCACGATGAGGCTAACATGCGGCTACCAACCCGAGTGGACCTGGCAGCTGTGACTGGCCCAGAAGTGACCTTTGATGAGTGCCTGTCTAGTACCCTGAAAGAGTCTGAGCTCAATTCCTCAGATGGTTCAGGGAAAGAGAATGTGCCATCAGAGGAGCTACAGCGCAGCAAAATCCACCTGATTGAAGTGGACCTGTCAGACCTGAAGGCCCCAGAGGAAGAGGATGGTGGCCTTGACAGCACCACTGAAGGGGGCGATGGAGAGCAGAAGTCTGTCATGGGCTTCTTCTTCAAGGTAATGCCTTTGGAGTTTGGAAATAGAAAATAGAAATAGATTTACTGATGTGTTGATAGGTTTTGGAAGGTTGTGTGAAATATGTTGTTTGGTAGATGGACATATAATTCTCATGAATTGTAATGGGCTTATGTTGAGTCGTTCCCTTTTTCCAAATACTAAATAACTGATCAGTAAAAATACATGTCTCATTTTCTAGGATGAGCAAAAGGCAGAGGATGAGCTGGCGAAGAAGAGAGCAGCATTCCTGCTGAAACAGCAAAAGAAAGCTGAGGAGGCTCGTCTTCGGAAACAACAGCTGGAAGCAGAGTCGGAGCTCAAAAGAGATGAAGCCAGGTGATTTTCTTCACACTTCAAATCATGATCAGATTAGAATTACAATTTTTTTCCCACCATTAACAGAGTTGTTGACACCAAAGTCTTTGTTTGTCATTACCAGACGCAAGGCAGAGGAGGATCGCTTGCGTAAAGAGGAGGAGAAAACACGGCGGGAGCTGATCAAGCAGGAGTACCTGCGGAGGAAGCAGCAGGAGATGTTTGAAGAGCAAGGCCTAGTGAAGCCCAAGACCCCCAAGCCTAAGCAAAAACAGAGACCCAAGTCCGTATTCCGAGAGGAGTCCTCCAGTGACAATTTCTCCAAGTGCTCTTCATCCACACGTAAGAGCACACCTCAAAAATGGCTGACAGCCAGAGCACAGCTCTACCAAAGCTACGCAGGTCAACATGTACAACAACTGGTTTGGTGTTTAAACAGTAAGCCAGGAGATGCAGTTATATGCTTAACAGTGATTTTTAGAAATACTAAGTGGAGTAAGAAATCCCCTCTCAAATAAGTTAAAATTCACTTCAAAATCATCCATTTTACTGACCGGATTTAACTGTCCTGGGTAGTGATTTTAAGTTGGTACATTAACATGTGGACACAGGTGTTTATTTATGCATATATTTTACTGTGCCTGACTGGACCAGTCAGAACTGAGGAACACAACAGTTTTATTAAATGTATTAATTCATCATATCTGCTTTATGTAGCCGACAACCTGAGCAATGCCCAGTCAGGCTCCAGTCTGTCTCTGGCCTCCGCTGCCACCAACGAAGCTGACAGCGTCAACTCTGGAGGAGCTGGCTCCCAACGGTAAGTTGCTCACAATATGTTTGTGTGTAATTTTATATTTATATATTGTGACCTTGCTTGCAAGAAATTGAGACTTTGTTCATGATTTATTATGACAGTATTTATATTGTCATTTCTGTGTCCTTGTCACAATTGCTGAGCTATGGCTCCTGTCATTGTGTTTTCAGCTGTGACTCAGTGGAGTCCTTCCCTGGCAGTCGAAATGCCAGTCGAACTGCAGAGAGAGACTGGGACAATGGCTCCACTGCATCTTCCATCACTTCCATGGCTGAATATACTGGTCCGATTTTATTCTATTTCATTTCTTGCTTTCAGCTATACTTGGACATGTAACCATGAAACCACATATGGTAACAAAGACCTGAGGTTTCGTTTGTCCTTGGTCATCAGCAATTGGTCAGCGACAGAGCAAGGTACAGGCCCTGTCAAGCCTGTTGTCCTCATTAATGAGCACAACTTTCAGTTTTATTAGAATACAAAAGATTTTTTAAACAGTGGCTAGTTAAGTGACTGGTAATGTAGGCAAACCTATGAGCCACAGCCAAGTTTGCTGCATGAATTTCCCTCCTTCATATACATAACAGCTGATTTAGTATGGCTGAAATGGCTTTTCTCCTTTAGGTCCCAAGCTGTTTAAGGAACCGAGCGCCAAGTCCAACAAGCCAATCATCCACAATGCCATCTCCCACTGCTGCCTGGCTGGCAAGGTCAACGAGCCACAGAAAAACCAGATCCTAGAGGTCAGTTTTTTTTACTTGAGATGGACCAGCTTACCACGTGGTTTACTGGATCTTTAGAGTAGTGCTGTAGGCATCTTAGTTTTAAATGACAGTGCAGTCAGAATCAAGTATAAATTAACTTTGGAGCAGAAGTTTTGAGATAGTTCTCCGGAGATTTTTTCAGTCTTTATATTCTCTTAACTAAATGTTAACTGAGCATGCACACTCTTTTCAGCATTAACTTGGTGTATACTGCATGCTCAATTACACATATTCACATACAGGAACCTGTCCTCTGTTGATGGCCATTTAACAGCTGCACTGGAGCAACTGGTGTTTAGATATTTTACTCAGGGGCATCTTCACGTTAGTGGTTGCGAAAAGGGAGCATGTCTTATTTACTTTGCGTGCCAGGGTTTCTGTGCCATTACAGGATTTAATTCGGCAGGCTTCCTGTCAGCAGCATTCCTCCCTATGAATGTTTTCCTTATGTCTTGAAACCTTGTCCTCCACTAGGAGCTGGAGAAGTGTGAATCCAACCACCTGATGATCCTGTTTCGTGATGGCGGTTGCCAGTTCCGGGCGCTCTACTCATACTTTCCTGACACTGAGGAGATCCACAAGCTGACAGGCACAGGACCCAAGAGCATCAGCAAGAAGATGATCGACAAGTTGTACAAGTACAGTTCAGACCGCAAGCAGTTCACCGTCATCCCTGCCAAGACCGTGTCTGTCAGTGTGGACGCCCTGACCATCCACAACCACCTGTGGCAGGCCAAGAGAAGTACTGTGCCAAAGAAGAGTGGAAAATAGCAGACTGGACTTTGAACCCTTCATCACCCAAATCATCTAACCCCATCTTGCTCGTTTCCTGGATAGACTGCATTGATGCCCACAGCCAAGCTAACCGGCATGCTCGGTCTGGAAACCTACTCAGGAGAGGCCACACTTATGGACATGTGGTCATCTGTAGGTGGAACCAAGACAGGGCCAAGGGAAAAGGTATGTGCGTGTCATAGGTGGTCTTAGGGACTGGTGCTTGCAAAAGGGAATGCCAGCTCAGTTTACTATGATATCCTCTCCCTGTGATCTCAGTGTGATCTGTTCAGGTTCTTTCGGTCCAGCTCTGTTTTTCTACGACGACCACGACTCAAGCATGTGGCATTTTCTCTATCTCTCTCATATGTGGTGGATTTTCATTTTTACATGAAGTATTTATTGGTTTGGCACTGTCATGGTCTAGAGCTCAGCTGCAGCACTAAAATCCTTCCCCTTCTCCGGTCCTTAAATGCCTCTCTTTTGGATAAAAGGGTGGGTACGTTCCACTACAGAAGGAGGGGAAATCGGGGATTTCTACTCTTCTTTGAAATAATCTGAAGCGAGGGACCTGTGTACAACCCTTTAGAACTGTCGGACTGTCCCAGCAACATCAATCTCTTCAGTGTGGACTGTCTAATCTGTTTAATCAGTCTGGCATTGCCAATTTTGCCTCACCAGGAAATCTCCAAACCTGCTGCTCTGAACTGTCTTTTGTCACTGGGAGCTCCTCCTGTCTCCCTCAGACATCCGTTGGCCTTTCACGCATCGTGGTACTATCGTCTATTTATTCAGCCGCTTTTTAAACTAGACGCTGATCGTGTAGCACTGGATATGTGTATAGCAAAAAAAAAAAATCTAATGATGGTCATTTTAAATACTCAGCTTTTATTTGTTGATGCATCCTTTTAGTGAGGGTGTCAGAAGAGGGTGAATGATAGGCTTTGGTACAGAAATGATGCTTTTATTTTTATTTTTTGTTTTTTTTTTGTTTTTTTTTATTATTAAAGCAATGTGGTATAGAGTTTGAGCTGATGTTATGTGTTTTCATCATAACAGCAATTCTCTG
>OMKZ01018097.1:0-31531 GCA_900302535.1 Neoniphon sammara | reverse complement strand
GACCTGAGCTTGTGTCTGATGAGGAAAATAACATAGAAGGTGAAATATTGAAGGCCATCAGCGGTACTTGGAGGATGAGGTGGTAGGAGAGAACAAAAAGGCTGCAGATGATCAGGTTCACAAGGTGATCGTTACCTCCGCCAGGAAGGTGAAACGTCCAGCTAGGGGTTATGTGATCACCCTCGTCCGTCCATCTGTCCCTCAGGCTGAATAACTCAAAAAATACTGGATGGATTTGACTGAAACTTGGTATGAAGGTTGATCGTGGTCCAGTGAAGAAGCGAGTAACTTTTTGGGCCTCAAGAGGGTCTGACAAAGGGCGGGGCTTAACACAAACAGGGCCGTAGTTTCCGAACGCAGAGGTTGGTCACAGGTTTGATTGGCTGAAAGAGGTGTGTCCTATGACTACAACATTGTAGAAAGGGGGCGTGGCTTAGCATAAAACAGGGCTTTAAGTTCCAGGCGCGACCTTGACGGAGGTCTGTGCTCTACTGAGTGCCTTCTTGAATCTGTACTCTGAACGGCCTTATAGTCATAGCAACATATTTTGCCCTTTTTAAAAAAAAAAAAAAAAGAAAATCCCATTATATTCTTTAGGCACTGTATTTCCTTGTGTGAGAACCTCACATAGGATCCAAGTATATGAACTAAACCCCCCACCAGGCAAAAACACACAGGACCACTATAAACTGTTAATGTTATAACAGAAAACACCTCCAGGTAGTTGTTTATTATACAGGGTTTACAGCATACCCATTTCAAAAATGTCATTAATCAGTGAGAACAGACAACAGAATGCCATGACTACTCGGCAATAATTTAGATCTACAGTATCAAAGTTATATTCATTAATTGGCCCATATGTTCCTTTTATATTTACAGCCGCTGAGGGGCCAGGGATACATATTCTTTCATTTAATGTTGTATCAACATTCATCGGCACATATTCACGTGCTGTCTGTCTATCTATGTACATTTTGCAATCACAGTAGATTTTCTCTGGGCCTTGCTTGCAGCCTGAGGCACCCAGAGGCCTCCTGCAGTCGGGGGCCCCTGGACAGCGGCCCCACTGGTGCAGTCTGTAATCCATCCTTGGGAGGACTTAATTTCAACCAGGGTCCATCTTCAGTTATCAAAACATGCTGAAGCTTAAGATAACATGAACTGTGTTTGATTCAGATTTTTCAATGAAAAATGGCTTATAATGAGAAAAATGTTTAGCTGTTTGCCAAAAACATTAATTTGAATTTGTGAAAAAATAAAACATCCAGACAAATTTTGGGTTCAAATTTGTAGAGCATGTTTATTCAAGCACATCGAAGCCAAGTTTTGTAAGTGCACATCTGTCACAAATAAGTAACACCTTTGCACTGAAGGCTTGGTGAATATGCTACATGATAGTTGCTTTGCTTCTAAGAACTTGTGAGAGATTCAGTTTCATTTCTCTTTAGAGCTGCACGGAGGTGTAATTACTGTATGTGCTGTGCAGCACGCTGCCTCTGATGATCCACTTGCTGACTCACACATTAATCTCATAGTATTGTTTAAGTCTTTGCAAACTCATAATGCAGCTACATGTCGTGTATGGAGGGATGAGGTTGTCAAAATAAAATGGCTGGGCAGTCAGAAATCTTTTGGCCATACGGACAAAATTTGCATTATTCGCAGTATAATGCAATGTGACATTATAGTTCCTTATCCTGCTTTTGCAAGTATTTTATTTTATTTTATTTGCTGATTATGTAAGGTAATAAAAAGTCAAACTTTCGAGAGGATCGAAAATGAAATGGGAGCATATGGTATCAAAGGATTTTTTTTCAAAAAGCCCTTAACAAAACTAGTCAAAAAATGCTTTGCCATTCAATAAAAGCAGACAAAAATCAATTCAAGCAAATAAATGTTTTAAGAAATGAGGCCAAAGAGCATTTCTGTGTGCGTGTGTGTGTGTGTGTGTGTTAGTGTCAGTGCACACACCTACATGTGTAGATATGAGAACACTCCCGAGTAACACAGCAGGCCCAGCAGAACTAAATATTAAATGACAGACCGAGCTCTGAGGCCTCCTGAGCGGGGAGATCAGGAAAAGACGATGCCTGGTGAAATGGGAGTCATGGTGGATTGCATGGAAACTAAATGGATCTGTGTGTGGAATAACACTGACTGTTTTTTCTGTTTTTGGTTCTCAGCTGCTTTGTTTAGAATATGGGGAATGTTATCCCATATCCTGTAAGCAGAGGGTTTGAGTGAGGTATTTCGGGGTAAGGTCATTTAATACTTTGTATGTGGAAAAGCAGGATTTTGTAATCTAAGAGAGGTTATGTGTTCTGTGTTTCTGTGGCAACTCTGGGAGCCAGTGAAGACCAAGACTGGTGCAACATAATCATGTTTTCTTTTTCCATGAATATTGTAGAATTTAAAAAGGCAGACAGAAGTGCATTGCAGTAGACTAATCTAGATGAAATGATGACTACATAAGAAAATGAGAGTAAATGTCTAATCATCCTAATAATTCTGAAGTGAAACATGCTCTTTTGGACATTGCTCGATAAAGATGTCAAACAATAAGTCTGGTTTACAAGAAGCATCAGTTTTGAGCTGACCGATTTGGAGCAAAATCAGTCAGAGATGGGTGATTTCTGTGCTGTGGTGTTTGGGGTCTAAAATGAGCCTTTCAGTATGAAAGCAGCAGGGAGCAGTACGAAGTTATTCATCTTTCATTCTTTCATATCCACAATACAGCAATCATATATTTCAAACTGTGTTTTGTGACCTAGTTTATTGCAGTGTCAATTTGTGTATCATCTGCATTTGAACACAGCAGAACAATTACATGTAATATAATAAAGTAAAAAAGCAAAGAACCTAGAATTGAACCTTGAGGTCTGCCAGCATTAACCTTTGAACAGGCAAAACAATTACTGTTTACCAGGACCAAGTGGAATCTATATGTAGGGTATAAAATAAATAATAATAAATGAAAATAAATGAATAAATCAACACATTTCTAACCAACAAGTTTTTCAGTCCATACTATAGAAATGCCATGATCACCTGTATTACTCAAATGATCTGATACAGAGAAGCAGTTGCTGGCTGTTTACTTTGATTTGAGATGTTTCTATGCTATGCCATGTTGTAAATAGGATTGGAAGATGTCATGAATGTTGTCTGAATTGAGGAATAGGATAAGCTGCTGGAAAATAAAGCAGCAGAAACGTCTCCTAGCTCATTTATGTTGGAGACAATATCATAGAATTTGCACACTGTTATACTCTTGATTTGTTCCATATTGTCTATTTGAAAGGAACAGTCTGTCAAATCTGCTTAGGCTTCAGTGGGTCAATAGGAATGGGCACATTTACATTGTGAAAGGAATAGATTGCATTTATTTAGGTTGGCCTTTCATGTTGTGTAATCATGCTCTAGTTGGCATATTATGAAGGGGCATAAGCCTTTTATACTAACATGATTAAGTGATATCCATATTCAACATTTTCATGATGGCTTACCCAAGGCATATTTATCAGCTAAAAATAGGAATTGCAAGGATGACTTTTATTTTGAATTTTTGCGTTCAATAATTCAAGATACAGATCCACTGCAATGAAGCATATGACAAATGATGATAGGGAGGGGCATTTTATGAAAGGTCACATACGATTCAATCAATATTCATGAATGTGTCATGTGATACAGCAGACATGAAGCTCTTGTTCATACATCATCAGTGATCTGTAAATCTATTAATTCCTATCATTTATATGAAGAGAAAAGCATTCTTTCCGCTGAACGCTGGAGGAGGCAGGTACTCCTGGGACTGAAAATGGACGCGTTTTGGTGAAAATATTCTTTGTGTACTTAATGTTACATATTTGTTTGTTTATTTATTTATTTATTTTATTTTTTAGTGCACCTTGACATGCTGAAATCTAACTCACCAATGACATCAAAAGGAAACCTTCACCTCTGAATTATTGAACACAAAAATTCAAAATAAAAGTCAGATATGAAATAAGAACTCCCACTGCATTCCCACTAGCATAGGAGTTGAGAAAGGTCTTCCTGCAATGAGCTCAACAGCATTCAGACTGTTAACAAGCTGTCATCAAGTTATGAATGCACACACACACACACACACGCCCCACCTGCCACCTGTCCCAAGCTACGTTTATGGGTTTGCTTTGAGTTGCCTCATTCATGAACCTAACGTTAGCAGCTGTATGCAAAGTAGAGCCGCTGAATTTTGGAGGAGGATGAGGGAAAGCAAACCAAAGAGGTGGAGCCTCTCCGGACAAAAGCTGTTATGTCAGAAATTTTGGTAGCACAGTATCAAATCACATGAGATTGTTGCGTGTATCTGCTGCATTTGGATATTATTTTTTTTGTAGCAAATTCCAAGCTGAAAATTTGTTTTGTGGGTGAATATAGTATGGTGAATAAATGTAGATAGGTCCATAACTGTCAACATTTTAGCTCTGATAAGCACTAATCTACTGTACTGAGATCAAGTAGTGCAGTCGTGTGTCATTATTCACCGATCCAAATACCTGACCTTCTCATATTTACACTGTTTCAAGCTATTTCTGTACTTATGGACACCCAGAAGCATATAAAACACCCTAAAATAATCTATTAACTGGTAAAATCTGTGGTGCCCCAAAAGGATTTACAATTTTAATAAATCTTCAAGAAAGGGTTATCAAATGTCTCAATCTTAAAGTTAACAAGGAACAGTCAGAGGTATCAACAGAAAATAAGATTGCACCCCCAAGGCAAAAATATCTGTATTCTCCTTCAACACTAACCATTAACATTTCAGCACTTAACATGATTTGATTAGATGACTTCCTTAAATATGCTGTAGTATGGTATGTCTGACCACATGAGGTTTTGATCTCATGACCTTTCATTCTTCTCATCCCTCTCAAAAAGACTTCTTTTTTTTTAACCCTATTGAACCACAACGCCCCCTCAGACCCACACACACACACACACACACACACACACACATACACACACACGCAGAGCCTTCAACTGAAATTAATGGAGGAAGAAATAATCTTTTCATTCCTTGGCATCTACACTGTGGCTTTGTGTGTGTTTTTTCAGTCATGACCTTGAGAGGCCAACCATGTGAGAGGTGAGTTTGGGCAGCGTCCGGCAGTGTGTTCACATCTGCTGGGATCCGGGGCTGTGTTGTATTGTTGGCCATGGCGCTTTATGTCTGGGTGCAATGTCTGATTTCTGTGTTTATAGAGATTTTCAGGGTTTTTTTGTGCTGGAGTCGGGCTGCGTGTAAATTCAAGTGAAATGGTCAGCCTAAGAGCGTCTGGCCTCAGCTGTGACCAGGATGGTAATATATTTTATCTATTCTCACAGGAGACACTGCAAACACCCCAGAGCAAAGGACTTCCTAGTCTAGTTTGTGATTAATTGATCGGCTCTAAAATGTCTTCGCTGTATGATGCATCGACTACAGTCTGCCTAGTCTACCTTTACTGTCTCACTGTTGTCGAAACTCACAGCTGATTGCACACTGGCGAGTAAAAGTATGGATGGCGTCGAGGTGAAGGAGATAACAATGGAGAAGTGTGGCACTCGAGGATGCCTCTCCTCCTTATCCTCTGAATGTCCTCTAGCTGTCTGTCCCATCCAAGTAATCAGCATCCTTCAAAGAAAACATGGCCAAAGCTAAAGCCAAGTCAAACAGAGAGCCTGTCCTAATCAGGGGCGCGGAGAGCCGGGCTTATGGAGCCCTCCCCCCACTGCGGGGCCATTACTGGTCCGCCATGGGCTCAAGATTAGAGCCTCTTCCTGTGTTAGCCATTCAAATTCAGCATTAATGTTTGAAAGAGCAGAGAAAATGCCTGCTCTTCATGGATAGATTAATATTTTATGGAAGAGAAATGTGAAAACATCCCCAGTAATATCTGGGTTGGGTGGGCAACGCTGTGGCAGCTGGAGCCGATGTGTTTGTGGTTGCTCTGTGTGGTTATTTTTATTTTTTATTTATTTATTTATTTATTTATTTTTAGACAAGTGTGCATTCCTATTTCTGTCAAAATGTCATATCCAAGCTAAGCAAGATGAGGAAGGGTAATTTCTGGCACACTAACATATAAAGCACAGGGGATCCATTTCTTACGCCTGCGGTTCTACTTTTCTGCCTGTTTTCACAGCTAGTAGGCTTAAGTGGGCATTTGTGTATTGTTTTACACACTGCTGTGAATTCAGATTAGCAGTGAAATCAGAAAACATCGTGCTACTGATTCATGAATGACGGAGCAGTCACATAATGATCCTTTTTTTTCCCTTGTCAGATGAAATATTTCAGCCTCATGGGAGTATCTTGTCTAAGCTCAGTATCAGCTAATACGCAAAAGGCAGGCTCACATTTGATTTTTAGCACTGGGAGCCCGGTCTATCTGTGTTGCAGGAGTAGGAGATGCTTGTTTCAGGGGCAGTGCGTACCCTGACTGCTTGCCTGCCTGTCAGTCTGCCCAGTAAATAGGTCAGTGTTTTATGCGAGTGAAGAATCAGTAATGTCTGGGCCTCCATGAATCTGCCATCTGTAGCTGTCTTTGTCAAGAAAGACCACCCAGCAGCAGCCATCAGTCAGGTGAGCAGCCAGATAATGAGGAGCACAGGGTTACAGATTTGTAATATAGAAAGTGTTTTGGTTCCTGGTGGTTTTCCGTTGCATCCTTCAGCCGGTTGCACAGGTTTTCACTGTGCAGGCGGACTGAGGGACCAGTCATGGAAATGATCACAGCCAGGCGCTGCGGTGTTTTTCACATCAGCCCCATCATTCAGCACCCTGCTCTCCAGGGCCAGTTGTTTACACAAATCATCATATTTATGACTATGCTCTATACCCTCCACTTTTCCTACATAAGTGCATTTTGCATTGCAGTGCTTAAGGAGGACGTGAGTCAGAGCTGTTATTGATAAAGCAAAATAGCACACTGTGATTCATCCATAATGCCAAGCATTGTTTTTATGTCCGAGATGCTCTGAACTTCCTGTCACCTTGTTATTATTTGGTGATGCAACTATTGATTTATTTTTCTCTGTATTTGCTGACCAGATAGTGACCTGATTGGTCAGGACCCAATTACTGTTGTCAGATCTTGCCAGTGTCATGTGCTCTGGTTACTGAATCCGCCTCTGTGTTAGCTTATAAAAGCTGTATGACAGAGCTAGCCCAGCCCCTCTGGACAAGGTTGCGTTCACTAGATAATGTTAACAGATTAGCAGATGCATCAATCACAGCTGCATAAGTCTGAGTAGAATGGAGCCCCTTGTATGCGCTCATGTCCTGAAAAACAACTTCAGATGAGGTGGATACATGTGAGGGACAAAACACAACAAGGTCTCTGTTAAAAGATTTGAATGGTATTACTTTGAAAGGCCAAAATATTCAGTTGGTATTCTCAAAATTCTCAAATTGAATAAATGTTGCACAAACGAACATAAAACTGCTCTGCTGGATCAATGTTGAAACTAAAATATTTGGTAAAAAAAAAAAGCTGAAATCTTAAAGTTCACATGGATTTTTATAACCTCTTCAGCTCATTACAAATGCATGCTGCATGGTTAAGGTTGTTCAAACCCACAGAACTTTATTTTAAATTCTAGTGGAGATCTCAAGGTTTCCAAAGATGCCCTGCTGAATTACAAGGAAATGTGTAGAAAATGGTGCACAAGACGTTCAGATATTTTCTGTTTGATGTAATGCTGCAGCCATCAAACAATGGCATCTTGGGTTTGAATATTTCACTCAATTTAAGTGTGATGTAGCTTCAATGAAGTGTTACAACAAGCAGATACAGAATGTTTAAGTGACATTTTCATACAGTATGCGAAAAAAAATCTAACCTTTAGGGAAATTTAAGGGAAAATCAGAGTTCAAGGGGTTAAGCCAGTGACATGCTGTTAGTGGCAGGCCAGCTGAGGCGAGCAAGACTGTCTCAGAGGGGAAACTAAAGGTTCAGATGGTTACATTGCATAATCTGTTCTGTGCATGTTGTTTTTGTTATCATCACTTATCGTTGCAAAATTTGGACATTTCAAATGTAACTTTGCCAGCATATGGCCAAAATGCAAAGCTCAGAGATTGCTTGCTTAAGTAACTCAGGGCTCGTCATGCCAGGTGGCACAGAAGGCCTCCGCTGCGTCTTCCTTATTGCCTTGACAGCTTCCTGTTGCGCTTTGCTCTCAGGTGTTGTGATAGCCGTATTTTCAGCAACTCCCTGATGCTTGCTTAGATTGTGGGATTCCACAGTTTGCAGGGTTTTGTTTTTAGTGACACGCCTAAAACCTCAAGCCCGAGAGAACCTGTTTGCTGTTGTCTGGACTGTCACCTGGAACTCACCCGACATGTTCGAAACTGCCAGGGGAGGGGACTGCACCCCCACCCATTGTGCAGAGTGTCTCACAGGATCCCTGAGACGTACAAGCCTCCTCGCCACAGCAAGGTCACCGCAAAGGAGACGGAGCTCCAAACGCACCGGCGCATTAATTTAGATCATTTATCAAAGCATTTGTCTGTAGCTGTCTGGCTATTCAAAAATAGTGATTACCCTCCAGCCAAGCAGGATTGACATGTAACCATAATTAGTATGGTTAACACATCTGTCACGAGTGAGTCACCTTTTCATAAATCTGTCTCGGGCAAGAATAATTCAGAACTTTCTCGTGGGAAACGACTGATAAAATATATAACACTTTTACTGTGGGAGTGTCAACACAGGGCATGCAATGCTTTTGTATATATATATTTTTTATTGTGTCCACACTTCATTGTTCACTCTCTCCTTTTGGCCGTTCAGTGTGTGACTTGTGGCCACCATTAGCTGCAACTCAGCTCACATAAGACAAATTAGCCTCCCGCCCACTGCTCTGAATAAACAGCGTGAGGCCATTAGGCAAGGCAGTGTCATGGCTGCTGCCACCAAATCATTTGTTAAATAAAAATATATGTTGTAGGGACACTTCTCTGCAATGATAACAGAATATTTAGCCTAATTGTAGGCAACACATTGCACTATCTGTGTTATGCTCTCTGGCAGAAGCAAAGCAAAGTCTACTCTCTGTACCATCATCGCATCACTAATGGAGATAAAAGAACACCGGCCAATTTGTTCGAAAATATTTCATTTATTTTGGCAGCTTTCTATTTTAGACCAGTGCTTGAACTGCATGACTTCACAAATATTTTATAGTCCTTCTTTTACATGAATAAAATATTAGGATCAGCCTAACTATGCATTAGCGCTTATTGGTTAATCTTATCTAAGTTAAGAGACATGATTTATTAGATGGGACACGCTTCAGTTCTTTTGGAGATGTGGTCGTATTTTAACCTGATAAGGGATGTTCCTTAAAGCTCAGTCAGGCTGAATGTGCAGATAAATCCTAAGCAGCCTGTCATTTTCTTTGCCTTCAGTCTTATACAGATTATTTTTTTTATCAACTTTAACCAAAAAAAAAAATTTGATGGCAAATTGCTTTCATTTGGTTCCGACCATAATAAAATAAGGACTAAGTTGGAAATAGATTTTGGAATAGTATTGGAAATAGATAATTTGATCCAAGCTAAGTTGGTCTGATTGTATACTGTTTATGGATATTGGTATCAAGACAGACATTAAACTTGTGACATTTGATGTTTTTTGTAAGACTAATGAGTTTTATTAATTTATAGATTTATTTATTTTTATCAGAGACCTCCCAACGTCTCCATAAAGGTGTTAGTCACTGCAGACATGAGGCTGAACACTAACTGTAGCTGAACTGTGGCATAATAAACGCCCCCTAAGTGTTGGTTCTCATAGTCTTATCCAAATAACCCAAGTTACTCTTGTGAGTAAGCCAACTGAATTTTGTAACAGTAGGCTAGCTTCAGGGGCTTTTGAGAAAATTACACATTACTGACAAATGTATTTTATAACAAGACAAATACATAAGCTTTGAGGCAGCTCAAGGTCTTGTGTAATAATGCTGTTATTATCGACATTTATTAGATTATTTCTGCTAATTTAATTTATTCAGTCAGCTCCCTTGGGAGGTTAACAAACAACGGGACATAACCAACCCAGTTTCCTCTTGTGCAGGAGACGGTCATGTAACGTGGTGCAGATCTGATGATGGCACATATGTAATTTGTCCGAGACAGCGCGTACTGTATAAGAGAATAAGGAGTGGTCTTTGTTTGCTAATGTAGGTCTCCACTAAGGGGCTGCCTGGATGGCCCTGTTTCTGGGCCGGTTGTACTGCACATCACATGATGGGCTTGGCCTCGGGGTGAGGCACTGAAGGAGTCGAAGATGGTAGTGGGATGGCGAGATGAAAGATGAGAGGATGAGTGATGGGAACATTTACTCCTGCCAGCTTCTCTTAGCCTCAACTCCTGGTTACCATTTCACAGATGAACAGACCCATTGGACATCAATAGCGCCACCTCAGCTCCGAACACGTCGCGAGCCAGTGTCCCACTAACAGCACGAGAGCTAGTCCCGTCCTGCCGAGATTCAGCTTCGTTAACATTCGTTTGTTTACGTCAGAATCAGAGTCTGAATCATTTACAGCACTTACATCTCCTTAAATAATATCTAAATGTGTCGTGATAGTGGAGTACTCTCTGACTTCAAAATGCGTTTCACTGCAGCAGGCTGTTCTGTGGGATTTCTTCAGACAATCATCCAAAGTTGCTGTAACAGGATTCCTCACATTACATTGCTAAAATAGGCCAAAGTCTCAGAGAATACAGTGCTTTGAAAACGTAACTACGGTTTGTGCTGTAAGTTGCAGATCTGTCTGAATGCAGCTGTCAAGTCTTGCTATGCAGAGTTCACTGTTTGATAAGCCTTTTTCACATTCATATTACCCCAGTTCTGCTGCTCCACAGAGCCGCTCACAAACCTACAACTGCCTCGGCAACATGAAGCAGCAGCAAAGAGAAGAAATTCACCCCCTCCTCTCAAACTCATATTTTATATTACTGACCTAATTTGGACTCCACCTTTCATTTCTATCCCCTACCACAGATCAAGTTAATGTTCAGCAGTGATGGAAAAGCTACTAAAATGTTGTACTCAAGTAGAAGTATTGCTACTGTGCTGTTATGCTACTTACAGAAGTAGAAGCACTGTTGTAAAAATCTACTAAAAGTGAAAAGTAGCTCATTTAAAATGTAATCAAGTTACTTTTTAGAAAGTAGAATATATTTAAATGCGATGTTTTCCATGGATTTCTAAAAGGATGAGAGGACAGAGAGCAAGCTTGATTTTTTTTAAATGGAAAATTTGGAAATTGCAGAATAAAATGCACAAATAAAGAAAGCCAGATTACTGGTCTCTTCTTTGCAGGACTTATTAGTTCCACAGTTTGTCAGTGTTTGTCAGTATGTTGATCCAGCTTCTGATGCCCCTATAGAGCCTGCAAAATGTGTACTCTATAATGTGAATGTGATTTAAAATGTAGCTAAGTACAAAGCTTCAGTAAAAGCATACTTAAGTAGATACTTAAGTTTAAGTAAAATATAATTAAGTAAGAGTAAAAAAAAAACACACACACACACACAAAAAGCTCCTCAGTTAGATTAATATGAGTGAATGTTATTAATTACTTCTATTCTTGACATCCAACTTTTTTCAGATGTAGATGTTTGTGACTACGGTGATTAAACATGACAGACTGAAAAAATAAGGCCGTTAAAAACATGAATCAGTGGGGTCATTCCCTTTTGTGATGAAGTTTGTTCAGTTCTTTTTTGTGGTCAAGTATCCTTTTGTTTCATGTATGGACAGTGTGTGTGTGCCTGACCCGCTGCCCTGTGGATAACTCTGTCCTACCATACAGTAGTTTCAAAGATTCAGTGGGTCACAATCCTCCGAGCAGATGAATCTTATTTGCAGGGCAATTTTGCTCAAAATGAAGCTCAGTGGTTTCCCATCAAAAGAGCTCAGCATGACTCTTTTCATCTGAATCATCTCTTCAAAAATCAAATGCTCAGTGTAAATCCACGCTGCAAAAAGACTGCAAAGGATCCCGTAGAATCACATAGTAATGGATAGTTAATAATATGGTTAACCTAAAGATCAATCCACATTCACATCATCGTATCACACGCAAATGTAATATGTTTCCAGTGCAAATCAAATGAAAGTAAATATGCACTTCACCACATAAAACTGTATATTTTCCTGTGGTAGAACATTTTCAAGCTGCCTCAGAGTTATTCTGGCAGTGCTGGCAGTTCGGCTTCTTCTCCCAGCTGTCATGTTTACAAATCAACCAATACAACCTTGGATCTCTTGAGGCTAGGGGTGTGACTCTATGCCTTAACATCGATTCACTTCGATTCACAATTTTGTAGCTGGAAATTAGATTTAAGAATGATTTTCTTTCTTGGAACAATTCAATTTAATTTGAGTTTGTAAACCACAATTCAGGCCAATGATTACATTCAGTACTTACAGACTAAATTTTATATTCATTAATAAATGAGTGTAATTATGTAAGACTATACCTTTTCCCTCAGAAATGTGAAAAAAAATCAGACAACAGAATTTTAAAAGGTTTAACATTTTTTTTCCATAAAAAAGGTTTACTGACAGAAAATTTGCCATTCATAGTTTTTTTTAATATTTGTAGTAAGAATTGTGAATGAATCAATTCAAAGCGTTTCATACTGAGTCAGGGCGATTCATTCTATTTCTTTTAGCCGATTGATGTTATTGAATCAGCAGAATTTATAATCAATACACTGATGTAATGAATAATGATTATAATATTTTGTACACTTACGTGAGGGTTAAGTATGATTCAAAATCTAAAGTTTGGTTTGATTATGTGTGCATGGCCTTCACTTCTGACAGCGAGTATCAACAACAGCCCCACATACTAAAATCCCACTCAGGGGAATCTGTAACTTGGTATGACTTCCTTCTTTCAATCCTACCTGATTTGTCCCCAGACTTATTTTTTTAAACTAAAATATTCTCTTTCATGTCTCTCCCTCTTTCTCCCAGGACATTGTGAGTGTTACTAAAGATGTCTGATAGTGTTGATATTGAAGAGAAACCACCAGCCCCCCCCTTGAGAATGAACAGTAGTTCCCGAGACTCTTCATCAGTGAATCACGCCTCCAAACCGCTTCCAATGGCTCCTGAAGAGAAGAATAAAAAAGTCCGCCTGCGCTCCATTTTCCCCGGGGGAGACAAAAGTGAGTTTTCCCTTCCGCGAGTCACCTTAACGCTCATTCAGCTCTGTCATCATTCACTTACACCTAATTTAACAGTCCACTGTGTATGAGGATATTATAACTAGTCTGACTGAGCAAAGTCACAACGTATACTTTATTAACATACACTTTATTGTCCTTTATCCTTAGCTTTAGGTGAAAAAATACTATATTTTAATGCACTTTATGTAAGTATACTAAATGTACTTGTACGAGAACTAAATGTTAATATACTGAAGTTGCATTATTTTTGATATACTTTTTTTTATACTTAATATATTTAAGTTGCAATTAAACAGTATTTAATATGTACTTAAGATGTGCTGAGTGCACTTTACTGTAAGGTTTTGGGACTCTTTAAATTGTAATATAATATACTTAAGTATACTTTTCAAATCATTAATGATTTACTTAAAATCAACTTTGAATATATCAAATCATAATTTTGATTATCTTGCATTGCAAAAACAAAGACAAATTTGAAATACACAAGGAGCATTTATGGTCCCACTTCAGAATACTGTATTTATGTGTATGCATACTTTTATGTAAAATGATTCAAGTGTGCTTAAGAGGTATTAAAGCATACTTGAAGACAGTACATTAAAACACTAAATAGATATGTATTTTTGTATTTAAATGTAGTGCATAAGTTACTGATGTGCTTTAAATGCACTTATAACTGTTCTATTATATTTTAAGTATGCTTAAGTGTGTTTTTGTTTCTGTCCTGCAGCCAACAAGAAGAAGGAGAAGGAACGTCCTGAGATATCTCTACCCTCAGACTTCGAACACACCATTCATGTTGGCTTTGACGCTGTAACAGGAGAATTTACAGTGAGTGTCCCTTTCTCCTGACACATAAACAGGGACCGGTGTGCTTCTTCCTTATCTTCTGAAATTCTCCTCCCTTCTGATTGAGCCGAGTCCTAGGCGCACATTTCTCTCTGGTGTGGTCCCCAAGGTGTAGAAGCCAGCTAACGACAATGTTCACTGCGTAAACTTGCTGATACTAGTGACTTGAATCACAATCGCCTTATCTCAAGGAGAACCTGGACTGGAATGCTTTAGCGTTTCTCAGTAAATTACTTTTCAGCAGCAATTCCGGTTTGCAGTAGGTATTTCATTCTGGCTGATATACGGTGCTGTGAAAAAGTTTTTGCTTCATGTTGAATTTTGTTTTATGTCTCGTTACTTTTTATACATTTTTCGCATCGATTTTGATCTTTTTATTTATTTTCTTGTCAGTTGCTCTTACAGGGAGCCGGAGACTGTATAAACTTACTTATTTTCATTGCATCGCCCTATGTGGCATCTCCAACCCATCTGGCATTCCAGATATTTCAGGAAGAGAAAGAGAATCTGAGCAAAACACCATCATCTGCTTGTTATAGAGGGAGTCTGCACACTCCTTGGATATACAGAGTAATCTGTTACCTTTAGGGTGAGCCTTAAAGAGATAGTTTGGATTTATCGACACAAGTTGGTAGAGCTTACTTGCTGTTAGTGGTATCGATGCATTGACATAACCATAAGCTAAATGAATAGCAGTCAACAGGGTCAGCTAATGGCTAACACAGAGACACAACATATTAATCCACAAAAAAAAGAAAAAAAAAAACATGTTTAAACCATCCACAGCAACATGCAGGAACAGTGATGTATTGCAATGCCTGTCGCTCCCATTAGACAGATGTTTTTAGACACTTATTTATGTTTTATTATTATTTTAGGTTTAAAATATTAGCCATTAGCTGATCCTGTTGACTGCTAGCTCAGACTATAAGGCATAACTCCAGCCACACGGATCGCCTCTGGAGGTTATGTCAATGCATCGATACCACTAGCAGCGAGTAAGTCATACCACCTTGTGCCAATAAATCTGAACTATTCATTTTACTCTTTTACAGGGAAAGGCATCAGTTTTATACACTGAGCAATAGAGAAAACAACAACCAGATATATAGATTTAACTCGGAGAACAGCAACACCACTGAGAGAAGAAATGTCCAATCATAATACACAAAATGGCAAGTGAACATTTGAAACTGCATTGGTTTCACAGCGCCAGATGTTTGAGAAAATTTTATTGTCCTGTTCTTGTTTAGGCCTGATAGTGAAAGGGTCTTCAGATGGTGTAGAAGACCCACCTGCATTATGCATGTAGTCAGCATCATTCAATGCTACCTTCCCTTCCTGGTTTATTAATCTGCAGAATAGTGAAAAAAAAAAAAATAGAAAATAAGAGCGGAGTCAGAGTGACCTGTCTCTCTGAAGTGGCGAGCAGTAGAAGACTTCTCATCATTCCTTCTAACAGCTCTTTTTGTTCAGTAATATGTTTTCTAATCTATTTGACTTTCCAACGTACTCAAGTCTGCAAGGTCAAAGCTCCAGTTATATTACACTCTATTAATTACATGAAGAACTCCTTAATGCTATATTTCTTGTCAGCAACAAAGCTTCTGTACTTCCTTATTCTCTCATGCACGAGTGAGTGAGAGAGAGGTAAATCCAGGGCAGTAAATCAAAGCTACAATGTGCAGCTTTTTGATATTAAAATAACAAGAAATAAGTAGGATATGTCATATTGTATCAGTCTGGGCTTTTCAATGATTTATGCAAATGTATATTTGGGGTTGTGTACAGTTTGCTGTGGGCGTGGCCAGCAGTGAGGTTGGCTGTGGCTACCAAGCCATTGTTGTTGTCATAGCAACAGCTACAATGGCCCAAAGCAGTCAGAAACAAGAGACCAGCAAGGATAAATGTACAGCAGACAAAGCCTCTTAAAAAATGAATATCAGGACAGTTTTTTTCTTCTTTCTTTGTTTCTTTCTTTGTTTCTTTCTTTCTTTCTTTCTTTCTTCTTTCTTTCTTTCTTTCTTTCTTTCTTTCTTTCTTTTTTTATTCCATTCGTCTCCTTCCCCAGCACCAGTTGTGCACTCTACAGGCTTGACATTGTTTCAGGGTAGAGAGCTCATCAAGATGAGTGACAGGTGTTGGGTTGTGAACTGAACCAACTGAGGGCAAGGAGGCCTAAACTAACAGAGCACTTAGTTTCTCAACATAAAACCTTGTTCTCTGTCCCTGCAGGGTATCCCAGAGCAGTGGGCGCGGCTCCTACAGACCTCCAACATCACCAAGCTTGAGCAGAAGAAAAACCCGCAGGCCGTCCTGGACGTTCTCAAGTTCTATGACTCCAAAGAGACTGTCAACAACCAGAAATACATGAGCTTCACTTCAGGAGGTATGCATGCAATCCCAGAATGCCTTTTTTCCCTGAATTAAGCCATTGGACATTACAGTACTGAAGATCTGAATAGTAAATTTACCATTAAGCACATATGTTTAATATAGATGATTTTCCTGTCTATAAATAGAACTAAAATGCTTTTCAGTGTCTTGCTACTGTAAGAAAATGTTTTCTCTCTATTTCAGACAAATCAGCACATGGCTACATAGCAGCCAACACTCTGGTAAGTTCTTTTATATATAATTTTTTTTTACTTTGCACTGGCAGGTATTTTCAAAGCATATAAACACTTGATTATTAGAAGACTATTATGTTAATATTAAACTGAAAACTGCAAAAATGTGATACTGACATGATAAGGTTAGCTCACAAAACTAATGCCAGTTGTCGAGAATTGCCTAACGAGTAAATACTCAATTTTAAATGAATTGTGACAGCCTTAATTACACCTGCTCTGTTGTCAGCTGGGCATGTTTGCCCTGTTGGCTGTCTGGCTGTCTGCTGCACTGTGTATCGTGACCTCGCCTGACTGTCTGATTGTTAAAGTACAACACTTACATTTTTGAACCAGCCCGAGCTCTCGCCCTCGGCCATGAGCTATTTCTGTCATATTGCATTGCTTTTGAAACTCCCTCAACCCGGAGTAATCTGGAAGTGTTTTTCTGCACTTTTCACGTAACCCCTATGATAATTTGACAGGTAAGTTGTCGATGCATTAATTCCATAGCTGTGAACCCGGGCACATTGATTCTTTTCACATCATAGTGGTGCTGATGCTTTTTACTTTGCTCTCTGTCTGGAAGGATAGACTGTGTGGCTGTCAGAAACGTTCATTTCACACAGACTTCGCCCTCTAATGGGCAAAGTCTGTGCGCTCCCCTCTAGAGACTTACCCCCACTATGCGGCATAATACCCTGAATTTTGCATACAGGCCAATCAGTATGAGGCTCACGTAAAGGTGACTGCTGCGGTCCATTGTTTATTTCCCGATTTACTTAACCAGATTTTGAAATACCTGTAGACAAACGCTCAAGAGGAACTTCACCCTTAGTTGCTTCACTAGAAGGTCTTCTCAGTCTGGCAGTGCCCCTGCTGTGCTTGCCTCATCGCTAGCTTTGACCAGCGCAATCTATGCTTCAAATGCCTCGGCCCGCAGCACGCTGAGCTGGGTAAAGAAGTGGAATCCAAGCCTGCTGAGCGTGATGCGCTGCCCCTCGCCCCAGGCAATACACACTGGGATCGCCTCACACAGGGCTATTGCTTGAATGAGCTCTCTGCCAAGTGAGGGCAAGAGGGTGTGGCAATGACTCTTAAGAGGTTCTGCGAGGTTAGCGAGGGTGTTTCAGTGCGTCCGACTTACTGGTAGCCTTGGATTGTCACAGTGGTCCACAGTTTGCAGAGGTGACTCAGCGATTAGCTGCAGCACCACAGGCTGTTCCCCAAGATTGAGCCGTACCGTCAAAGGCAAGCAGGGCTATTGGAGAGGCGCCAGTAATATTTCTAGCAGCAGTGTCTGGTTCCTGAAAGAAACAGACTCAAAGATCATGATGTATCTGAACCTGTCTTTCAGATTATTTTGAACACCGGTGCACAGCTGTTGGTAGCCTGCAGCTAAGTGGTTAGATGTTAGAGACCTGGTGTGACAGAAAGAATAAAGACCCTCGACATTTTCCACAGGGGCAGCCCCGTCTTCGCTGCTGTGTCAGATAGGTGAGGGCTTGTCACCTGCCATAGCCAGAGTCCATGCTCCTGTTATCTCTTGCTGCCTTCAAGAATTCGGAGATAGGCCTGTTTTAAGCCATACTTCCCATAATGCTTTTGTCTGGGATCTATGTCTGCTTTTAAATGCACCTATCTGATCCATTTTTGTTGATCGAGAAGCCCTTGCTGCTCCCCTTGACCTCAGCTAAATTGTTTACCTCTTCACCTCAGCTAAACGGTGGCCTTCTAAACATTTTGCTGCACCCTAATCCATCCTTTAGTCTGAAGAAAATTGGACATTCTTTCAGCTGGAGAGTATGGAGATGAGCAAAAGTTTCACTTCATGTCCCTGCTGTGCACTCCTCCCTGCTCCTTACTGGTCTCAGTTTCGCCTCTTGCAGACAGTAGAGGTACCCCAGAGATATTTTCGTAATTATCCCACGTTAATCAGCTTTTCCACTTTGCTAAGATTTTTTTTTAACATGAGAAAGTAGTTAAGATAAAACAGGATTTAATGCCCAATTCCCTGTTATTATGAATATCTCTGATGGATCAGATGCTGGTGTCATAATATTCCCCTATAATAATATTCTCGTAAGAGACATTGTCAGTGCCTCAGGACCCTTTTTTCTCTCAAGTCGTTTGTTCTTCTTGAGATTCTTCAGATAGGGCTTGGTGATGTGTTCTTCCTTTATCTATGGAGGAGGATGGCAGACGTTTCCACTGCTGAGAAGTATAAGTTATGTTTTTGGTAACTTCATATTAGCTCTGCTGCTAACCAGGTAGTTGTGGATATTTTACTGGAAAGAGTTTCTACTGAATACACTGAAGACCTACAGGACCTACAGGACCGTCATAGCCAGACGGCTCGGCCTATGTTTATATAGCTAGATACAAAGTGAATAATCTTTCATTTGATGAAGAGAGTCAAAGATCTGCCCAAGGACATGTTAGTCATTTCACCTTTTGTATGTTGTTGACGTTTCTGTTTAACTTGACTAACATAAACTTCCATATCCAGCATGGTTGTCAGACTGGTGCATGGACGCCTGGATGTGTCACCATTTTGGTTGAAGATAGCCTGGATAGTCCTAATTCCTCCTGATGGTGTAGGATTTTCAGATGGATTTTCCCCACATTTCAGGCTTATTCACACAGTGGTGTCCTGCTTATTATCTTGATACAGCATACAACTTATGGCCATTGATGGATAGCTTAGCTGCTGAATAATCATATGAAATTTAACCATAACGACTTTATCATGTAGTGGTTATTGAGTTGCTCAAGACCACTCAAGTTAAAAACTGACATTCTTTAGAGCTAGGACAGTCCAGTCAGTATTTTTTAGTCTATTCACTAAAAAAAAAAACTCCCAAAATGTGACGATTCAACCAAGACTTTAATGCCCACATTGACTATTCATTGGAAGAAGTAAACCACTGATTTCTAGAAGGCAGCTATTCATTCAAAGTACTTATGTATTTACAATTCAACAAAGGTTAAGTTGTCATGGAAGCTGTTAGGTTTAATTTCGAGATGGTTATAATTACAATTTTGCATGGCTATAATTTTAGGCTAATGGAATACAGCTTTCATGTTTATCCATTCAGTGCGGCTACCTTGTTTGCATCAGATCCTTTTAGAGCCAATCTGTGACCGTTTTCCTCTACCAACAGTGAATGATACCTTTATAAATTTTCTGCCTTTCACAAAGATTTTGTGCAACAGTTATGCTAAAGTACCCACAATGAACGTTAAAACACCATGAAATACATTCACTGCAAAGTCCCTAATTCGAGTGTAATTTTAGTTGCTGGATGAAATAAAACAAACTGACATGAGTTTAAATGCACTGATCGGAAACTTTCTTTTTGTTGTGATAAGCAGGAATGAATTACGCCAGTGTTTTCATCTTCCTTGTTCCCAAAAGGTAGTCATGTCAAAGTTAGTTATAACAAGCTTTTAACAAAATCTATTCATCCAAAGGAGCTTCACAAAGCAAAAAAGGACTCAGACATAGATAAAAAAAGAGAACTATTCACTAGTGTGTGTGTGTGTGTGTGTGTGTGTGTGTGTGTGTGTGTGTGTGTGTGTGTGTGTGTGTGTGTACTCATACAGAGGCTGACTAATAACTGATTGGCCACTTTAAGCAGAAGGGAAATGAGGAGAAATGAATGACTGGTATAGTGAAAGTTAAGGGAGAATTGTGAGCTATATTAAATAAAGAAGATTTGAGTTTGGACTTAAATATTGAGTCAGCACTGAGAAAGTCATTTAGACATAATCTCATAATTTTGGTAGTGTAATAACGGTTGGATTTAATCTTGAAAGTGCTATCAGGAGGTTTGAGATCCAGCTCAGATATTGGAATACGCAATGAGGAATACATTAGCAGGGCTGGAAGTTACTAAGATGTTAAATAAAACTGATTAAAATAGCAGCTGTTTTGGTAGGGGAGTTATGGGAAAGGAGGTGGGGAAAGGCGAGAAAGGCCTGGGCCAAGGACAATCTTCAGGTCGGCACGATTTGTCTTTATCATGTCTCATCAACACAGTGAAAGCCTCCCCTCCTCACGCTGTGTGCGAGGAGGTGATATTTGGACCTAGTGTCCATCCCTCAGTAGCGTACCCCTGCCCTCCCCCCTCCCCTTAAAGTCCACTTACTCTTAAACATTGTGTGGGTTTGTTTTGAGTAAATCCTCCCATTTTCAACCTTCACATTCAGAACCGACTGCTGTCATCTGGGCCTCCCGTCAGCCTTAGAACCTGCAGCGCATTATTTGACAAGGTAATTCCTCCATATTACTTTCCACATGCTCTACCTCTGCATTGGCTATTAAGCTAAATTCAACTATTTGATCTCCTATTTTTAGTAATACTAACTAGATGAAGCGAAATACTCCAGCACCACTTTTATGTTGAATGGAAAGGACCATTACTTTAGACGTGTCAAATATTTAATTTTAGAGGCATCATCACTCTCTGTACTGATTATTATTTGGGGGGCATAATTGGATCTTTAAATTTTTGCCAGATGGAGTTAACATTACACGAAAACGCCTCTTTATCTATGAGCAATTTTACATGGTCCGTCTCAGAAAAGGCAGGGCAGGGGCGCATGCCACAGAGGGTTGTGATGACTGTCAAACTTCTGCATGTATGAGCTCATATTCCTCACAGTTTGGTCCACATTGTCAATAACGTGCCTGTAACTCCATCACCACTGTAGACATTACCGCATGGCTCTGTGAAAACCACGTAGCACCGCTTAAGGTTATAGTCAGACTCCCATCTCTGCACTGCAATCGTGGGCCAGCCCTCCTCGGAGCAGGACCCAGGTCAGAGGCCCCACATGTCTGAATGGAGGACTGGGACTGTCCTTCAGCCAGACCACTCGCCTTAATCACTAGAATACTAAGCTGCACTGCTTCATTTATGCATGACGAGACTGGGAATGGATGAAATGTTTCCATTCCATAAGAGGAAGATGATCCAAGGCAAGCAGAGTTTTTGGATGGGGGAGGTAAAGGCTGGGCTTTAAGCATAATAACTGCCTGAAGCATATTAATAGCACTTGTGTAATCTTGCAGATCAAGAGGATATCTACAGTTCATCACCACAATGCACATCCTGCAATGCTGCAGCATGTTTTCTCCTGTAACTCAGTTTACTTATGCTTCTACAAAATTATACTCTCATTGGTTCATACCGCACCCTACATATTGTCAGGCCTGACCCTCTAACTCCGAATCCCTCTCCAGTAAACATGCACTGAGCTGCACCTCACTCTCTTAACACTTCTCTCTTTCCCTTGTTGCTTCACTGTCACTTGAATCACAAAGCTCTTACATGGTACCAACAGATTTTCTCTGTATGTTTTACCCCATTTAGTAATCTGATCAGATTTGATCATGTTCCTTTCAGTCACTTTTTTTGCACAAAATGACAGAGAGTAGAATATCACAAGAGATTAAAGGTACATTATGCTAAATTGGGAGGATTGAAGTGAGGACTGTTTAGTCTCAGCTGACAAAACACATGGAGTAAGTAATTTGATGGCTGAGTCTGTACGGTTCAGACTCACTGATAGATTATGTGCTTATTCCATGTTTTTTGTCAGAGGAACCTAAATTGTTCTCATTTCAGTCGACCCTTGGCAGTTTGGCATAGTTCACCTTCAATTGTAATGTTACTTTATATTGAGCATATGTGCTTATTTGAGTTATACAGAAATCCCCTAGGGTCGTATCGTAAAAAAAAAAAGTCCATGTGCAAATATGTGCATTCACTTTAGAAATCTGTACACATAGATTCAAAAATCGTACCCTTGAATTACAAATCAATACCCTCAGAAATGTACTCTTGGATTTACAAATCCATGCCATCAGATTATGTATCTGCACTCTCAGATTTGTAAAATTGTACCCATCCAATCCATGCAACCAGATTAGCCTTATAACAAATTTTCTTCAATGAGAACAGGCCAAACACCTGGAGCAGATCAAATTTCAGATAGCATCAATGAGGTAAATCCACTTTATCTAGATTTAAGGATATATTTATTAATGCTATGGATTCTTAATTTGAGGGCACAGTTCATGAATCTGTGTGTGCAGATGTCTAAACTGAAAGTACAGATTTGCACAAAGAGTTATTTTTTGTACTGTGTGACCCCAGCGGGCTTCCGTAGAGTGCACGTTAAAAATACATTTAAAGCTGGTGTCAGAAGTAGAAAAAGTCCATTTGAACCCCAACTTGCCAGAACCCACCCTCTGAGCACGGCTGTTTTTGGAGAGGCTGTCTTAAGACGCCTTCCACTCTCACAGCCCAACACAAAGAATATTTTTGTTTTGTGGAATATTTTGGGGATGCACACCTACACTTTTCATTCCACAGAGCTACACAGCGCAGACAACCAGACTGACTCACACTGTTTCCCTCCAGGGTGCCAAAACATCATCGTCAGAGCCCCCGATCGCTCCGCCTGTGTCAGAAGAAGAGGATGAGGAGGAGGAAGAGGAGGAGGAGGAGGAAGAAGACGACGATGACGACGAGCTGCCCCCGGTCATCGCACCTCGGCCCGAGCACACTAAATCTGTGAGTTCACGGCATGGATCATGACGTCAGTTTGTCACAATCTCTCCCCTTTGCCATTTATTGACTGTGTCCTCCTCCCAGATCTACACGCGCTCCGTGATGGAGCCGACGAAGCCTCCCACCCCCGTGAAGGAGGTGGTGACTCCGCCAGAGTCCCAGGTCCAGCCAGAGAACACGTCCAACACCATGTATCGCCACACTGACCGGCAGAGGAAGAAGTCCAAAATGACAGATGAGGAGATCCTGGAGCGGCTCAGTATGTCTGCTTGTGTCAACATGTGTTTTTAGAAATGTCTTTGATATTTTTGACATTTCATCATGTGTGCATGATCCATGTGTGGTGTTCTGTTAACTTGCTTTGCTCCAAAACTACTACAAAATCTACCTTATTGACTAGTTTGGGTGACTGGCTGGATATTCATGAGCTAGGCTGGCCCATGCTGTTGGATATGATGTGGATTTTCAAACTTTTTCAATGTTCTAGACCCCGAAGTTGACTTTCATAAAGCAGTGGACCCCCATTTGAAGTGATTTTGCCCTACGCACCCTCATATTAAAAGATGATTTGATTTAAAACATAATGTTAAAGTAATAGCTCATGCATTTGATATTGCATCATTGTCATTCATTTCGAATCAATTTAAATTATAGTGAAATGTCCTCATTTTTCTGACCACCGCCTGGAAGCCCCTTATGGAAGTCCCCGGACCCCGCTTTTAAAACCACTGGATAAGGAGGCTGACGTATAACTGAAAGGATGTTGGTTTAAACTTTGGCCTCAACAAGAGGCTTTATTCCACCTGATATTACATCCAGTTTAACCTCTGTGTGTGTCTTGGAGCAGTAAGAAAAAACAGAGTTTAGTCACATTGTTTAAATTGGACAGTTGGAGTTTGTACACAATTGACTTTTACTTTGTTCACGTGACATTTCCTAGACCAGGGCTTTTCAAGTTCAAGTTCAAGTTTATATGGAGCCATTAATCACTGTTATGGTCTCAAAGGGCTTTATAGGCCCACAGTTTATAGAAAACAAAAACAACTCCCTCTGACCTGAGCTCTCATAGGGGGCAAGAAAAAACTCCCTCAAAATCATAGAAGCCAAAAGGGGAAAAAAATGGACAAAATCTTGGGAATGACCACGGAGAAAAGGAAGTCCCAATCCAGGCCGGCCAGGAGTGCAACGGGTTTCAAGTGGGAAATTATTAGCTGTAATCAGATAAAGTCAAATAGTTAAACAGAAGAAATGAAACAAATCAAAACAAGATCAGAATAAGGCAAATATTACAAAACAATAAATGACAAACAAATGACCAGGTAAAGCATGAATCAACAACAGGCAGGAGAAGCAGCACAAACTTTTTCAAGTTTTGAAAAACCCAAGGTGACTTTCATTAAGCAGTGGACTCCCATTTGAAGTGATTTTGCTCAAGGGGCCCTGATATGACAGTATTGGTATTTTGATTTATGTCAAGTATAAAGCATTCCTTGTTTTGCTGAGGACTGCCTGGATGTCCCTCAAGGATGCCTGGGGGTCCCTGGGCCCCACTTTGAAATCCACTGTGCTGGCTCACTCCTGTTTCCATCACTTTCCAGATGTTCAGCCCAAATTACCAGCATGCAGCAGGCAGGGCAGATGCATGTATTTTGTTACACATGAGACAGTGTTTGTCTAAGGAGTAGGCAAGTAGAAAAGTTTTCTGTGTTTCTGTATATTTGTGTGTGGATCCTCATGTCTGTGTGCGCCAACACAAGCTCAACCGGTCGTGTGTTTTCTCTCTGACTCAGGGAGTATTGTGAGTGTGGGGGATCCCAAAAAGAAGTACACACGCTTCGAGAAAATAGGACAAGGGTAAGTATATCATAAGCCACTCGCCACTGTTATTGAAATAGAGCAATTTCTGGCGCAGTCAGTCTCGACGGGAGAGATTGAGCTGTAGTGACCACTTCAGAGAGAGACGGAGGTGGAGGGGGGGGAGGCTGAACGCCCAGGAGAAGAGAAAGAGAAGTAGACAGGAAATGAGAACTGTATCCTGAAATGGCCACGGGCCAGATTAGGTCAGCCTTCTCTCTCTCTCTCTCTCTCTCTCTCTGTCTCTCTCTCTCGTCTTTCTCTCCTGTAAGGCTGCTGCTTTTCTGTCATCCTCCCCCTTCGCTACACATCTAAACTGATAAAATTATATAGATATTACACACTCACTATTTCCTGCATTGATCCAGAAACTCCTGTCTGACTCAGCGGAGAAGTGTCTATTTACTCACTGCACAGTTACCTTTAAGTTATCGGCCCCGGACCAAACAGGAGCGGTGTTTCATTATTCATAGCTAAAGACACTACACAGGTGTAGCTGACAGCAAAAGAAAGGGAGAGGGAGGAAAAACCAGAGACCCAAATTCACAGAGGACAGTGAGACTCACGAGAGCGTGCTGCACCTCCAAATAAGGAGAAAATGGTTACATGCCATGCCTTGATCGTTTGCAGTGCGAAAAGACCATAAATTGCTTGCAGATCCAGCACCTGTGTTTATCACAGCCTCGGTAACTCACTGTTAACTATGTTTTGGTGGTAAAACGAGCACATACGTTAATGGGTTTTGGACTTTAATATATAGAAAGGAATAAGTTGAAGAATGCCTTTGCAGGGTTTACAGAAAATTAAAGATGGTGCCAGACAGTGCTTGAATTCTTTTAATCCCTGTTGTTGTCTTGTAGCTTACTTCCAAATTAGATAAGGCATGAATCTAAAAGTGTAGCAACAGATTTAATCAAATGAAAAATAGACAAAAAAAAAATAAAGAACAGCCATAGATACTTTGAGCTTCCAACTTAAACAAAGAGCACAGCTCTGGTATAAAGATGACTAAAGAAAACCATAACTCCCTCAAGACAGAATTTGTTATTTGACAAGTAGTCTGGTAACAGCCAAGCATAATTCGAAAACTGGCTTAAGAAGCCGAATGTCTATTTTTCAGTCTCAAGCTCAAACTATTCAGCATTCCCACCAAGAATCTTCTGTTTACTTCACTGAAATTGATTGTCTAAAAATGCAGTGGGTTTTGAAATCTTTCGTCTGTACCGTCAGCTCTGCTATTAACATGCACCTCTTGAAGCGCATATAGTCCATCTACAACTGACACAATTCTTGAACAGGGGTATCTTCCACCTGACAGTCTTTATCAGTTTTGGCCGGAAAGAGGAAGAGTAAGGGAAGGACAGAGCAAAACATGAGCATGTGTGGGCTAAATACTGTATAATCCCGTTTATTGTAGGAGTTTTTGTGGTGTATTATTGACATGGTGTTGATTTTGTTTCCGCAGAGCATCTGGCACTGTGTACACTGCAATCGACATCGCCACTGGCCAGGAGGTAAGTTACTTTGCTACATCCTTGTTTCTTTTTCCCTATGAGGCCACCCTGTTTACTGCCTCTTTCCTTCTAAATATTCCATATGTAGGAGAATAACTGACTGTCTGTTTTCTCAGGTGGCCATCAAGCAGATGAACCTGCAGCAGCAGCCCAAGAAAGAGCTGATCATCAATGAGATCTTGGTGATGAGGGAAAACAAAAACTCCAATATAGTGAACTACCTGGACAGGTCAGCCTCGCAACAAACTGCCAATATATCATAATGAAAAAAACCCAAACAGTATCAAATCCAAGGCTGTTTTCCAGACATTTTGATTTTGATTTGATTTCGATTTTAGAGTTTTTGTCAGCCAAAAACCATTTTGAAATATACTGAACTAATTTTTAACTCACTGAACCCATTTACACTTCTCACAGAGTTTGTAACCTGTGTATAATAGTATTGTATCTCTCAGTGGAACAGGATGTAGGTAAAATAATGCCAGCACAAGAGATTTACTAAGGACGTTTTATTTGAAACCCACGCTCATAACAGTGGAACAAAACCATAACATGTATAGCACATTTATTCAGCTCCGAGGTTAGTTAATAATGTTTTCATGACACATTGTGGCATAAATGTGCAATCATGTCACTTGATGGTTACCAACATCAAAGTATACACAAATAAACTCCCCGTGACTCGTGCTGTTCTTAATCAAATCAAATCATCAGTAGTATTAGTAACAGTCACATTGAGATGCCTGCCCACACTGCATCTGTATCTGATGGTCACTTGCCACTCGCAGAAACTATTTTCAGCTCAGTGTGTAGCCTTACAAGTGGTCTAGTAACCCATTTTAGCTACTGTGGCACTGAATGTAACTAACTGGGTTAACATGCTATATAGAAACACAGCAGTTTTCCAGTTTAACCAAGCAGCTTATATTAGGTTATGATTATGTTTGAATTTTATATGCCAATAAAGTTTCACACCGGCTGACACAGGTGCTAGATGGATACTTTATCAGAGCTGCCCTACAGGTTGATTTAGTATTTATGGATGTCTCATAAAGCTCTTGTTCATAGTGTGTGTAATGTGTTTTAAACCGTGTTTCAAGTAAATCTTCCTGCCAGTCTGACAGTTGCCTGGAGGACGAGGTCAATGCTTGTTTTTACCAGAACAATTTTTAAGAAAAAGATCCTCTGAGGCCTCCATTTTTATGACAGTGGAGAAACAAGCTGTCAGTGTCGCTTCAGAGCGCCTTCTTCTTCCTCTTCTTGCCCTTTAATGGTGGCCAACATTCACCGTTAAGGCGCATTACTGCCACCTATTGCTCTGGAATGTGAACAGCCACACAACAAATAAAAACTAACAAAATACAAGACCACTTGGTATTAAACAGTAAAATCCTTAATATGCTCTTTGCTCAACTTTGCCACTGTTTTTGTATACTTGTTAAAATTAAGCAATAAATTTGTCAGCTGATTTTTGATCTGGTGGAATTCACATAAACCATTAGAGTGTTTCCAAATAAGCTGTAATGTTTTGTTTAGTCTGTATTGCCTCAGACTTTACTTTGCAATAATTGCATCCTCACCCTAACCCTAACGCTTTCCCAAATTGTATGCCAATGCCAAAGTACAATTCCAAAACAAAGGAACATGAGGACTTGCCAGCAGATCAGATATTGACTTGACCAACCAGAATGAAGGGGAAGTCCCAGGGTTCATTGCACCAACAATGCATCATGTCTATACAGCACTGTGGTCAATAGCACAGCCCTGGTTAAATCATCTCTAGTATGTCTTAAGCACACTGCCCATCTCAGACAGTAAAATACTTCTGTGAGCTGTGTGCAGACTGATAAGAATTTGTTTTGTTATCCAAGCAATGGCCGAACTAAAACCATGCCAGAAAATGCACCAGATTCCTTCCCTGCAGAGGTATTTCATTGTTTTGTCTGTTTTATTTTCCTTCTCCTCCTTTTTGTAGTTACTTGGTCGGAGACGAGCTGTGGGTGGTGATGGAGTATTTGGCCGGTGGCTCGTTGACAGATGTAGTGACTGAGACCTGCATGGACGAGGGCCAGATTGCCGCAGTCTGCAGAGAGGTAAGAAGCCAAGTTTATACATCAGCAACACCACCCACTGCTTCTGTGGTCATGACGAGCCGACCTTTACATCCAGGTGGGCACATGCAAAACAAATTTGTATGCTTCACTCAGCCAAGAGAGCAGCACAGTCCCAAGTTGTGTTATTATAAATTTCCATCTGTTCCATGTGTCGCTGTTGGTCAGGCATATTCTTAAAGGTTTTATGTCTCCTCGTAGTGTCTTCAAGCCCTGGACTTCTTACACTCCAACCAGGTGATCCATAGAGACATCAAAAGTGACAACATCCTTTTGGGTATGGACGGCTCCGTCAAGCTCAGTAAGTCTTCAATTTATTGTTCAAACATATGGAAATTTGCCTTTGGCTTTAGGGGAGAAACCCAAAACAGACAAGATGCATTAAATATAAAATCAAACACTGCGAGGCGCTGGGAGAACAGAGACAGTGACAGAGCTGAAAACGTTCCAGTACTCAGTATACAAGTTCACATGGGTAAGAAAAATGCAATCTCTGGTAGAGAATTAGTAGAGATCTAGATTCGGAATTGACAAAGGCAATGGCATGTGGGATTAAAAGAAAAACAACTCTTGACTGTGCTAAAAGTGAAGCAAAGATGTTCTGTATGCATTAGTCTCTGCAGTCTCTGCAGAATGATGTGGGTTAGACCAGTTATCAACAAAGACTGCACGTCTCTCTTTCCCTCTCCCTCTGCAGCGGACTTTGGCTTCTGTGCCCAGATCACTCCAGAGCAGAACAAGCGTAGCACGATGGTGGGTACGCCCTACTGGATGGCACCAGAGGTGGTGACCCGGAAAGCATATGGGCCAAAAGTGGACATCTGGTCTCTGGGAATCATGGCCATCGAGATGGTGGAGGGAGAGCCGCCCTACTTGAATGAGAATCCACTCAGGGTAAGAGACAAACCACAGCGCAGGGCTTCTTATGCCAGGGAAACTTCACATAATCCCCTAGTGATCATTCAGTATGAACATAGCTGAAATATTCAGATTTATTCTATAGACCTCAGAAGTTTGGTATTTGGACAAAGTCTGAAGTCTTTGTTCAAATATGGAATTACAGACCCCATGCATTTTTTCTATGGGGAAAATACATGGAATTTTCACATAATCATCCTTGTCAAAGTCTGATTTAAGATGGTGTTTAAAACTTGCATGTTTTTGTCTGCAAGTTTCTCTCTAAATCCACTGAATCCACTGATCCACTGAATTCTGCTGCCGCTTTCCAACTGAAATAATTATTTTGCCAACCAAAAGCTAACACTGCCACGCACGTTAAATATCTCATAGCTGGCTGTTCTTCGACTGGTGTCAGACTACGTTTAAAACCAGCATAATTCTAGCTTGCTACTGAGCTATAAAAATATTTTGTCAGTTAGCTGCCACGTCAATTTCTTTGGGTAATTTGTCTTTTGTCAAGGATGACAACAAAAATATTAAGAGGGTGGGGAATAACTACAACCTGTCATGTGTGATGGGTCATCACGGGTGGCTAACCACTTAGCCATTAGCAATTTATTTATTTTTTTAATTTATTTTGAATTACATTGATTGGTATTAGAATATAAAAAAAATGTGTGTGAAAATCATTCTTTTTTTATGCAAACAAACAGCAAAACGTCATAAATCGTTTTGAAGGATTAGATCTTTTTCACAGCAGCCATTATGATTTAAAAATGCAGGTAAACACAGGTGTTACTAATGACATTAATTACAGTTCCATTCCATTTAGGTCTAACAGAACAAGAGCCCAAATGGAATGAAGCCTTAATTAATGTCATTAGCAGCACCTGTGTTTGCCTGCTTCATGCTTCATATCTGCTGTGATAAAAGGGTCTATAAAGAAAACCCCACTCAATTCTGTCAATTTTTAGACCCTAGAGTCTTGAAAATATTTAGAAATGACAACGTGACTTCTGAGGCCTGCGGTACACTTAGGCAATCATTTAATATTCTTGCTACTTGACCATGCCCATCCCTCCAGGCCCTGTACCTGATAGCCACCAATGGGACTCCAGAGCTGCAGAACCCAGAGAGGCTGTCGTCTGTATTCAGAGATTTCCTCAACCGCTGTTTGGAGATGGATGTGGACCGCAGGGGCTCGGCAAAGGAGCTGCTCCAGGTAACAGAGATAACTCGGCTTCTGTAATCAGTTGTTAATGATGATGGTAATTCAGGCGGGGCATTAGCGCTCATTTCTCAGGTGATTTGATTCAGATTCACATGGTCTCATTTTCATTTGATAGCGATTTCAATCTATTCAATTCCATCTTGATTCAGTTAAGGGTATATGGGTTATATTACCAATTTTGGAGCTTATATACATTTGCTTTGGTCCAGCTCCTCTTTACCATCATGGTTTTTAAATCCAGAGTGCATCAAGAATCAATACCACATTGTTGAAATTAAGATCTCAATTAATTGGAAAATCAACATCAATATTTTTTGCTACTAAATAAAGCTACAAAATAAAAATTATCAAGGTTTTTTTCCCAGAATTCTGCTGTCATCTGTTTTTGTCATGCCCTGTAGATGGCAGACAGTCCTCGCTAAATGACAACTTTCTGTGATTCTAATTCTGTAATCCTGCCCCATATCTACATTTTTTTTCCGTTTTCTTCTGTCCTCCACAGCATTCCTTCCTGAAGTTAGCGAAGCCTCTATCCAGCCTGACGCCTCTGATTGTAGCCGCGAAGGAAGCCATAAAGAACAGCAGTCGCTAGGGTGCGCCCCCGGCCCGCACCCAGAGCTGGAGCCCCGC
>OMKZ01018096.1:0-25766 GCA_900302535.1 Neoniphon sammara | reverse complement strand
AACTCGTTAACACTTAGGACCATCTATACATAAACAGATTTTTCCTACCCACAGACCCCCTGCCCTGATTCATCATCACTATGAGGGATATATTTGAATGACAATACTTTATGCTGTGCAATCAAACAGCTGCCCTTTCTTTCTTTTTTTTATAAAGGACAGTAGCTTGGCTGATGGATAGCACTGAGCTGTAATACAGCCTGATACCAGCATGACCATGGGAAAGGTAAAGAAATTTTTATTTTATCATCTTGCCAACATTTTCTACATGCATATTTCACTGTATTTTTCTTGAGATTTTCTTTGTGAGGAATTTCCTGTCTCTGGACTGCTACATCCTGGTTTGTGGCAAAAATGAAAACTGTCTTTTTACATGATGGCCGTTTCAGATCATCTTCTACGAGGACAGGAACTTCCAGGGGCGCTCTCACGAGTGCAGCAGCGACTGTGCCGACCTTCACTCCTACTTCAACAGGTGCAACTCCATCAGGGTGGAGAATGGCTGCTTCATGATCTATGAGAGGCCCAACTACCTGGGAAACCAGTACTATCTGAAAAGGGGAGAGTACTCTGATAACCAGCGCATGATTGGCATCAGTGACTGTGTCAGATCTTGCCGTATGATCCCCCTGGTAGGTGTTAAAGACGTGGCATGCACAGTTAAGACAGAGATAAAGTCTGCACACTGTATATGCACAGTAAAGCACAAGAGTATGTTTCATTTAGCAGCATCATAATATTCTAATATTAATGTGTAAATATACACATCAGTGAGTGAATGTGATTTCACCAGTGTAGCTTTTACTATTTGCAATGTTTATTTGGTAAATCAAGAGCCATAAATCAGCAATAAAGTTATCTAACCAACCAGTAAACCCCTAAAAAGGAGCTAAAATGGCTCTGGGTGCCAGTGAGCTACTTTATAATACATTAAAAGTGAGTCTGCCTTCCTGTGCCAGCACCGAGGCTCCTACAGGTTGAGGCTTTACGACCGGGCCGACATGTCCGGGCAGATGCAGGAGCTGGTTGATGACTGCCCCAACATCCAGGACCGGTTCAGCATGTCCGACATCAACTCCTGCAATGTGATGGATGGCCACTGGCTGCTGTACGATCAGCCCAACTACAAGGGTAGGGTGTACTACCTGAGGCCCGGAGAGTACAGGAGGTTCAGTGACTGGGGAGCTATGAGCCCCAGGGTCGGCTCCCTCAGAAGAATCACTGACTACAACTAAAGTCAACATAAGCTTGTAGTGTACCTGTCTCTTTCCCCAATAAACACTGACTGCTTAATAAAATATTAATGTCTGGTTATGTGAGCCTCATTGTGTGCATGTATCACTGTAAGAGAAGTTTATATAAGGGACAGAGAGAGTGAGAGAGCTCTTATAACTTCACTAATTATGTCACCACTGCGTATTAATAATAACAATAATTCATTCCCATTCTGTAAAAACCATCCCAAAATGTCTGCAACTCCAGGCAGTGTAAAAAGATTAGAGTCTGACCTCTAATGTCCATTATTTGGTAGCTGTGGGCTGAAGAATGTAGCTAACATAGCTCACGGTTAGCATTTACACTATAGTTTAATCTCCCCTATGCTCAGACCTGCCCAACAAACAATGCCAGAGTTGCCCTCTCCCAATTTGTGCCCCTGATAGGATTAGCTGCACTCTGCGGTGGCAGGATTTATCCATACTATTAGGCTGAAAGAGAAAACATTATATACAATGTCGCAGTGCAGGCCCGACAGTGTGTGGTAGCAAACTGACACGGAAGGCAAACATACTGTTATTGTACAGATCCAAATGATTCAGAAAAGCAGAAAACAGCATAAATATTCAATGAAATATGGCACTGCACTGTCCTCGCAGTACTTACTCCTACATCTCCAACTTTATAAAACATGAAACACGCAATATGATGTGATTAGTTGCACATCAGAATGGATCTTTTAAACCATTTCATACAACTACAGTCCCCAAAGAATAAATATATTCTAGCATATATTGTTGAATGCACAGCGTATAATTTTGTGCCTTGAGCCACTGTCAGCTTCAATGTTTTGTTGTTTTGGTATTTGCAAACATTTAAAAAAATTAACATGATGAATATCATATGTCATATTCTGTTACCAATAACTCCCATGTCTCCCATGTTTTTTAATATACCTACAAATATATCTATAAATGTGCAATAAATAATAATATACAGTATATAATATACAATACAACTTGTTTATGATTGTCAGAATTTTGAGGGAAGAAAATCCACTTTTTTTAACAGGGTTTCTATAAATGTCTCTCAGATTAATTAAGTAGGGTGACAGTTAAAAGATACAATATTTGTGACACAGACATGTCCCCTTGATTTTTGTTTCTGGGCAAAACATCTGTCACCTATTTTCTTACAATACAGCTGACAACAAACTACACAACTATAACATTAGAAATATACCATGACTATAACTATATCATTACTATAGGCTTTTTAACATTTTATTTTCAGTTTTTATTATTCACAATATGATTGTTATTAAATTCTGATATTACATTATGACTGTGCATCCACATATAATGGATCAAGGACGAGACAAGAAAGTTCTAGCTTGCTTCATATCCATTGTGTTGCTTGAAGTTATGAATTAATTCAAATGGTCACCTGACACTACCACAAAAATAACATTCAATCCTTTTGATAAACTGATGAACCTCAGAAATCACCATGTCTGGATATATAGCTGGCTGCTTTTTTTTTTCATCTGTATGGACAGTGACAGAGGTCCAACAACACAGTACAACACAGCCAGTACCTTCCAGGGTGGAAATACATGAATGAGTTCTTTTAT
This sequence comes from Neoniphon sammara, assembly GCA_900302535.1. Lineage (NCBI taxonomy): Eukaryota > Metazoa > Chordata > Actinopteri > Holocentriformes > Holocentridae > Neoniphon > Neoniphon sammara. The sequence continues at coordinate 22,918 of OMKZ01018096.1, read as the reverse complement.
TGAGTAAATAGACAATTCAAACCCAGCTCTACAATCTCTAGCTTAGTCAAGTGAGCACCAATGTGACAAAATAACGGTCATTTCTTGCTATATAAAGACCTAAAATTGAGAGTAGTGTAATATGACCGGGGGAAAGCTTCAAAGAGTCATATGGCTGTGATAGAGCAAGGGAATTGTAGTCCGTTAAGTCTAAACTGTGAGATGTTGGGCCACACACGCTGTAGCAGGACTCCATTACATGACAGAAGCAGCTTAAGTTGAAGTGGTGTTGTCAACTGACATGATCTGGCATCACCAATAACGTTCACATACATTTACACACACATACAGGTAACATACATTGTACTGGTGTAAACTATACAAATCATAACAAATTCTTTATGTTCAGTGTAGTATACAGATTAATAGTTAAGTATACACTTACTTATTTGCATACAGTAGGATTGCTAATGCAGAGCAGAAGGGAGAGTGAATGGCTTCCTGCTCCGTTACACAACATATTTAATGCGAAAGGGGTGTTCCATATTGTTCTGTAGCCATTGTCCACTGGATGTGTGGATACCATACTAGTCTTTTCCTTTGTCCATGCATGTCAAAACACCAAACCTGTTAATTATTTATCCTTTTTTCAAATACAAATCCATATTTCTGACCCAATGTTGTGCTCTAACAAAAAGGTAAACATGTGCCAGTAGCCTTCAATTATAACTAGTGAGAATTTGAATAACAATACTTTGTTTGTCAAGAGGTAGTATAAAAAGCACTGAAAACATGGGGAATCTCTCCAACGGAGACCATGGGCAAGGTAAGTGCTTTTTTTTTCCCTCTCTGGTGAAATGAAATATAAACTCCCACTAGCCTGACAATCTTTTGTTATTTTATGTGAAACACAGAACTTTAATTTTTCTCTTTCTCTATGCTGAAGCTTATCATTTGGCCAATTTCACACCTATTTCCTCACACCCAAAACAGATCATCTTTTACGAGGACAGGAACTTCCAAGGTCGGAGCTATGAGTGCAGCAATGACTGCACAGACCTTCACTCGTACTTCAGCCGCTGTAACTCCATTAGGGTGGAGAGCGGCTGCTTCATGATCTATGAGCGACCCAACTACATGGGCCATCAGTACTTCATGAGGAGAGGAGAGTATCCTGACTACCAGCGATGGATGGGCTTCAGTAGCTGTATCCGCTCATGCCGTATGATTCCAATGGTGAGTGCTTATCATTTGGTAAGAGAACAGACACGAAAATGATAAGAGAAACTCCAGAATAACTCTTATCTTTGAGTGTATATAAACTCAAAGAATGAGTATGGCTTCTTATATACTAAGGATTCTGTGAACATTATCTTAGTCATGACAGTGTCCATTGTGAAGTAAAGTTTTGCTTCTTTTTGTTTGTTGATACAATAAGAAATCAGATATCATTTTAATTGTTCTCTCTCTCTATTGGTCCCACAGTACCGTGGTTCATATAGGATGCGTATCTATGAGAAGGCCGACTTCAGCGGTCACATGATGGAGTTCATGGATGACTGTCCCTGTGTGTCTGACCGTTTCCACCATCGCCATATTTACTCCTGTAATGTTATGAATGGCTACTGGATCTTCTATGAGTACCCCAACTACCGAGGCAGACAGTACTTCCTGAGACCCGGGGAGTACAGGAGGTACCGTGAATGGTGCGCTACCTGCGCCATCGTCGGTTCCTTCAGAAGGGTCACTGAATTTTAGCCATCAAGCTGACACTTGCTGTAAATATCAACCATGTAGTTTATTAAAGATGTTGAATTTTTAACCTGCTGTGTGAACATATTCTCTTTGATTTGTGTCAAAATAATTAAGGGTGACAAATATAAGACAATGCTTTTGTCTGGCGTTGAATAAATGGAGGGAGATATATAAAAACAATCCGAGTGCATACCAGCAACATTTTAACTGTGTTCCTTTTGGTGGATAATATAAAAGACATTAAGAGTTTTGCTGATGATGAGAGCCTTTGAGTTGAGCAGGCTCATAGAGCAGGACCTTATCTCCAGTTTTTTGTGTATGAAACAGTACAGCACAACTACTTGGCAAGGATGCCAGTCACTTTTTCAATTTACCCCAATCCACCTCTTGCTGACTGTCAGTCTTTGGTATACTTTGGCGGAAGACTGAACCCCAAATGTGAAGTTAGTTAATTCAGATCAGGGTGTATACTTTAACTACTAAGCCACAGTTATAGTTCTTATTTTCCTCTAAATTTCCCCTTAAGCAGTTTAAAAATTAGATTTTTTTATTTTTTTATTTTGTACGACAATGTTGCATGCATATACTGTATCTGCTGGTTGCAGCGCTTCACTGAAACTACATCACACTTATATTGAGGAAAATATTAAAACCCAAACATGCCATTGTTTTATGTCTGCACCATTACATCAAACAGAAACTATCTAGACATCTTGTGCATCATTTTATACATATTTCCCAACAATTAAGCGGGACATATTTGCTATCTTTGTAAACCTTGAGTTCTCTACTAGAATTTAAAATAAAATTTGGTAGATTTCAACAAAGCTTGGCAATGCAGCAAGGATGAACCCAGTGATGGCAGCAGCAGACTTGAAAGGGTTTAAAATGTATACGTCATTTATTATTGTATATGTGACAGTAAAGACTCAGTGAGATCCAATGCATATGCTCGGAAATAAAGCAAAATATCATTTGCAGTGACTGAATCTATATCTTCAGAAAGGACAATAAAAAAACTACTGGACTAGATTGATAATGATATTGATACTAACAGATATAGTTGCTCAAAGTACTTTCTGAGGTATTAAGGCCCTGTACAAAGCAGAGGCCATAACCCATTGATGTCATATGTTTTGCATGAATTTTACACCAGACTTTTTACAGTCATCAATATTTTTTTAAATATAAACATAAACTCAAACATTATATTCACCTCTACTGCACATTACATAAGCTGCATCATATAATTAGGCATAACAATCACCAATACAAAACCATTATGATTTATGGTATTTACATAGGTTTAAGCACTCTGATTGCCAAAAAAAATACTTTACAATGAGGAGCATTAGCTTCACTCTGAATTTAAACTGAAAATAAAGTCATTTTAACTTAAAATCTATAGTATAACTGCAATGTTCTTTCATGCATTGATGCTGTTTTATACTTTCTGCATGTAACTTTGAAGCAGTTTGCATGAGGTGAAGCGCCGTTTATAAGTTTCATCAAAATGGTAATTAGCTTGAAACAATATATCTCATGCAATAGTTACATAGAAAGAGTTTATTCTCATTCAAACTGTCATGAAATTGTTGCCATGGCTGACCAACCTGTAATCCCTGATGGCAATTTATTCATGTAGTCAATCTACACCATTAGACAAATTAATCAAATTTACAGGAAATGAACTCTTTAGTGCATTCTAATTACATCTAAGAGATTCTTAAAATTAAAATTGTGATGCATTTTATTCCCAATGAGGGAAAAAAAATATTGTAGCGCACTGAGTAATTTTTTAAAAAAGTATTTAATTGAAGTTCCTTTTAATTTGGGTCTCTCATGGGTTTGACAGAGATGTGGCCTGATGTCGCGTCGTTAGCATCAGTGATGATCAGACCATATGCAGAGAACTTTCTGACTGAGAATGGTACACACACAAAGGTTATGCTTATAATAACAGAGGTGGACAATGGAGGTCATCGCTGCCAGAAATGTATGGATAGAGAACCATTGTTTCACATTCATTGGCCCTGTTCAGCAAAAGTCATACTGCTAATTCATCAGCTTTGCACATTTGAATAACAACACATCATGGCCCCTGGGCTTTTGTATAAAATGGCCCGGGAGTCATGGAGTTGGCAGAGCAAGTTGAACCATCCACTGTGGAACCACCTAAACCACCATCATGGGCAAGGTAATGGTATCTTGCTTTACATTTTCACACATTTAAAACGTATAATGAACAATGCAGACATTTTTTAATTATTTCTCCATTCAGTTTATTTCAACATAGTCAATTTCAAAGTTTGTCAGCTCTAGTGCAAGTACATTTTGCTTTATTTTCAAAAACCTGTAGCTATTCTACAATGTAATTCCTAAACCAAGATCTTACCCCTGTTCTCCATTGCAGATTGTTTTCTACGAGGACAGGAACTTCCAGGGTCGCTCCTATGAGTGCATGAGCGACTGCTCTGATATGTCCTCCTACCTGAGCAGGTGCCAGTCCTGCAGGGTGGAGAGCGGCTGCTTCATGGTCTACGAGCGTCCCAACTTCATGGGCCAGCAGTTCTTCCTGAGGAGGGGAGAGTACCATGACATGCAGCGCATGATGAGCATGGGAATGATGTTTGACACCATCAGGTCCTGCAGAATGATCCCCTTCGTAAGACACCTTATCTTACTTTCACAGCCTTTCATTATAAGTTCAAGGTTATTTGTAATGTTAGTGCTTGCCTTCTGTTTATCCTAGGTTGGCAAATGATGAATGTGTTGTCAAAATATGAAACTGCATTAAGACCCATAGTAACATTTTCCCTGAATTGAATTACAGCACAGAGGCCAGTTCAGGATGAGGATCTACGAGAGGGAGAACTTCGGTGGTCAGATGTATGAGCTGATGGACGACTGTGACTCCATCATGGACCGCTACCGCATGAACGACTGCATGTCCTGCCACGTGATGGACGGCCACTGGCTGATGTACGAGCAGCCCCACTACAGAGGCAGGATGATGTACTTCAGGCCCGGAGAGTACAGGAGCTTCAGCAACATGGGCATGAGCGGCATGAGGTTCATGAGCATGAGGCGCATCACTGACATGTGCTAGACATCTGTACTTGACTGAAGTAAATAAATGTGACATCTAATTCATAAACACGACTTGTCAAGTGCTTACTTTCCTTTCGCGGTTTGTCCTTACCCAAGAATAACCTGAACATTTAACACTCTGAAAGCCCACTAAAAGTAGAGTATGTGTCCACCATTAATGTTTCAAAAATGTAGTTATTTTGTGTGACGAGCAAGGAATGTACTGTACTATTTAGTGCAGTGCAGTGCAGCAAGTAATATAATATATTATACAGTATAATGTAATTTCATAATTTAAAGCTGCTGTAAGCGATATTTTTTGTTTAAAAACGTGTTAAATAGCTCTACCTTCCGTCTGCAATCACTAATATAGAGTGTTTGGTCCGTAACATGGGTCTGCCAGTGCCTCCGCTCTGCAGTAAACAGAAAGTAAAAAATTCTGGTATCCTTACCACTTTATCCAATCAGGAGAGAGAACTCCACAAAGAGGTGGTCCTCTGTGTGCGTCCATGATCAGGGTCACGTTCAATCTGAAAACGGTGTCCAACGTTTTGCTGCAGTTTCCGGGTTGAACAACATGTCTCCTCGAAACGGTGGTCAACAGTGTGCATTGAGGTATGTCTTCTCTTGTTTGAGGGGTGTGTACGCGTGCGGCCATATTAAAAACGCTGACATTGATGCAACGCTTGCCTAAATAAACAGGGTGTTCAACACACCATCGTTTCTGTTTAAATAAACATTTTGTTGGGGCTGAACGCGACCCAGGCAGCAGAATTTCAGTTAAATGACCACGGCAGAGAAGCTACCAAGTCCAGCGCTCCCAGGAATGGCTAACACAACCACATACACTATGCGATTTAAGACGGCTGAAGAAAAGCAATATTGTAAGGTGCTGTGGCAAAGACCGCTTCGCGTTCATGTGATGATGTGGGGAGGAGGGCGGGGAGTGCTAACTGCAAGAACGGACAGGAAGTTAGCCAAAATACCAGTAAAGGCGCTCAATTATAACAAGTGCTTATGTTTCAAACAGGATACAAGCATGATCAAGTGCAACGAAAGGAAGTTAGTAAGGAGATTTAATTTAGGGAACAAAGGAAAGCAGGGACAAGAAGTGTCTCGGCATGGCAGAGAAGCTACCAAGTCCAGTATATTTGGTTACAACCAACGACACTGAGTATTTGTGCTGTTCTGACTAAGGACGTCATTCAACCATCATGGGTAAGCCTGGAGGGAGAAGAGTTGACTTCAGGCAGAATGATGGCTATGTGAACTTTGGGAAGGAAAAGCAAAATGTTACATCGCAGCAGAGTACAGAGTATTGGCTGATGTGTGTCCTGGAAATATGCAAATGCTGCTCTCTCAACTTTTTATGCCAACTACAATGTTTTGAATTTGATACAGACAGCCACCGGGAACTAGTGGAGGGAGTGGAGGAGGTGGGAAGTTTGGAGACAGGATGGGATGCAACAATTTTGATGGGTGTTGTCTGCATCCCTGCCCTATGGACCACCTTCAAGTTGAAACCCTGTGAAGCTACACCAAGGTCAAGGTCAAGGTAAACTTTATTACTTGGTCAACTGTATACATAAAACAGAACAGACACAATTAAAACACAATATGATTATGAATTATAGTTATATAGAGAATACATTATACATTATACATACATTATAAATACATTATATTAATAGGTATTGCACTCTACACATCTTATAAAATAATAAAATGTCGCTCACCCAGCTCAAATACTGCGCCTAACTAACCTGACTACAGTTGCTTGTTGAGGACAAATTAATTGAGGTACCTTGCTCTAATTTTTTGCCACAGTATTCTGCTGCTAGAGCGCTTACTCAGCAGGAATTTTGAGTGAAGAGGGTGAAACTGGTCATTAAGAATTTGTTGAGCTTCTTTAAGAGCCAGATCAGTGTAGTGTTTGGTAGCTGGTATCTGATTGATACCAATTATTCTACCAGCCATTTTGAAAATGCGCTGCAACTTGGCCTCATCCCATGAGCCCATGATTAGAAAAGACACAGACTAAGCCAAAGCACAAAACACTTTGGAGCACAGTCTTATAAAACAGCTCTAAAATAGCTCATTCAACCTTAAAGGCCCACTCCACTTAAAATCGTGTTTTTCTGTTTTTAATGTGTTTTGCCAGATAATCCACTACTATACTGATGTATTCCATGTGCACCAGTTGTCATAGTGCATTTTGCTTCATGGTGGTAAAAGTGCTACTTCCCTGTTGCATCCAGTTGCACTCACAGAAATGAACGCAGGTCAAGGCAGACTGGAGGATAGAGAAGGCCATGTTTGCCCTGCTGGCAGATGGGACCTACGGATGGCCTTGTCTGTCAGTCCATATGTCTGTTCAACACTGAACTCAGAGGTAACATATCTCGAAGTCTATTCTTTGGATTCCCATGAAATTTGATGAGCATATTCATGCTCCTCTAAGGATGAACCCTGTGAATTTTGGTGACCTCATGTCCCCTCCCTCCAGCGCCACCACCAAGGAAAAATTTGTTGTGTACACAATACCACAAAATGTACTGGGCGGATTACCATGAAATTTGGTGAGTACCCTCTCAATTTTGGTGATCTCATGACCTTTAATCTAGTACCACCCTCAAGCCAAAAAGTCAACTTGTGCACAAGATATTATGAAATCTAATTGGCATGACTGGCATGATATTTGGTGACTATGGTATGATTTCATTATTCTCCATGTGCCATGATGCACAGCAGTTTTGTCGATATGAACATTTAACCACCGCCACATGTGTGTCAAAATGCATAAACAGTGTAGTGAAATATTTTTCCAATCATGAGATATTCATATCAAAGCAAATCAGAGAAGCATCACACATAGGCTAAACCAGGGTTTTTTGGGTTGAAATATGTGCATTTTGATGCAACTCCACAAACTTTGGTGACAAAAATAACCTAGGTGTGCCGTGCCATTGACCTGGTCTGAGCAGGCGGGCAATGTCATCCATATCATGGTCATCCATGGCACCAAAATACCAAACGTGCCCAGGCAAGGAGAAACCCTCACTGAGCCTCACCAAAACTCCACTGTGCCAGAGACTGGCTGTGCTTTGTGCAGTGCACCTGTAAGAAAATAGGCCCCTATAAGTTTGACTTAATAGAGTTACTTTCAGCCATCACCACTGTGGTTAATAGAAAAAACTGACCTCAAACATTTAACACACCAACAGTTAGAATGATGTGTCAGTGTCCCACATTTGATAACAATTGTAGAATATTGCATGTTGCAAATGAATAAATAAATAGCCAACAAATTGTGGAGTGTTAGCTTGTGTTAGCCAGCTTGAGTGTTAGTTGAAAATGATGCTGGTGCATCATTGTCACTCAGTGTCACTCAAATTCCAATTATCTCTCTGCAGTCTGTCTGTCAGGGGCTGCATAGTGCAGGTGACTAGCCAGCTGGAATGGCGCCTATGTTGGTGAGTGCATTCATTCTCTCCAGAGGAAGATTTGTCTTGATTTTGTTGACCTTATGGCCCTTCCTGTAGTGCCACCTTTTAGCCAAAATGTCAATTCTGATATCTCAAAATTTGTTGGGCAGATTTCCATGACAGTTGGTGAACACAGTTCTGCTACCAAGAGCATACAGTATGTCAGTTTTGGTGTCACTATCTTTCATCTAGCACCACCCCTTGGCCACACCCTTAAGGTCAAATTGATATTTTCAATTCTATTGGGCAGATTGCCATAACAAATCAATAAATGTAATGGAAAGCTGTGAATACATAGGCTGGTGTATTTGCAAATCTTTGCTCTACATTAAGAATCCTCTGCTCAAAGTACTTCTGCATAGGGGCACCACGGTGGCTCACCATGTAGGACACGTACCGCATACTATTGAGTGCAGTGGCCCGGGTTCGAGTCTGGGCCAGGCCCTTTGCTGCATGTCATCCCCTCTCTGCCCCGTCTTTCCTGTCTTTCTCCACTGTAACTATCCAAGAAAGTGGAAATGCCAAAAAAAAATAATATAAATAATTTTAAAGTAATTATAATAATTTTTAAAGTAATTACTGCATTTTTAACATTTTTGTCTTTAAATGTATCCATATGCACAATACAAATACAGATAATGTATAAACCTTAACCCATCAAAAAGATGCTATCTATCTCAGGCCTAGAACAAACTTGCTTGTGTAAGTTTTGTAATGATGATAGGGAATTGATCCTGCACTTGATGTGGTATTGTCCTGTTGATGCTTTATTTTGGGATCAAGTCCAATATTGGATACTGAAATAGACTAAAAATTATACTATCACTTTACAGACTTAAGTAGAGACTTAAGTTGTAGCAAATCAAATATCAGTAATATTGTAATCCTGTTTGGCAAAGCATTCGTAATAAAGTGGATTTAGGGCTTAATATATCAGATTTCAAAACCCTAAACTTAAAATGCACTGGATGATAGAAGGATTAACATCTAAAAGAAAACTACAAACCTTGAAATTCCTAAAGTGGTGGGAACAACTAAGGGAATAAAACACAAAAACAATGGCCTGTGCTCTCCTTCCCTCCTCTTTGCAGACATAGTGCTGTGGACAATGAGGTCATGGGACCAGGGGGCTGTTACGAAGTGTGGGTGTTTTTGTATTGTTTGATTGTGTATGCATGTGTTCAGGTGAAATGTCAGATATCTCATCATAGCTAATATGTTATGTGTGGGCCAGGCGGACTGTGGGTGAGCGTATGCGATGCCTGTCCCCTGTCTGTGTGGTCAATCCCATGATGTGTCTAGATTGGCGACCAGGAGGAGGTCTGGCTACATAATGTGACCCAGAGCATGTATGTACCGTGTATGTTGTATGCATTATTTGTTTGAATTAAAAAAAATGCTGCCTTCCTAATGAGTAAGAGCCACAGAAAAAACACAAATAAATGAACACAAGGAATAAGACACTGTGACAGTATCATTTTTCTACAGCCATTACACTATGCAATCAGTTGGAGAATTTCACAGATGAGAAGAATTATAGAAAGATGGCATAAAGGTAGGCTACTTGGGTAGCATGTTAGCAAAAATAGAAGTTTTCACTGAATAACATTTTTAAGAAGATTATTCTAAATGTTAATAATTCAACTCAAGGAACGGTCAATGGGAAGTAGCTACAGGCATAGCATATACAAAGCAATATCTTCACTTTATTAAAAAATCGATTTTGGTCAGAGGTTTTGGTCCAGTAGTGAGTCTATTTATGTACACTGAACCTCCCCATTTCCCAGTCAGCCTCAGCTGTGACATTTACAAAAAATTTCAGAACACATGAGGATAATGGACAGCTGTCTACTGTGACTGAAAAAATCACATGCATCAACATAAATTGCAGTGAGCCAACAGAAAAAAAAGCTTTGGCTCTAGCTGACCAATCTTGACTTATTTCATATTTTGCTGTTCTGCTGTCGCTCAGATTAAGTGAATAATTCACCAGATATGAACATTCCTAAGATTCGTAGCTCATCAGTAGTGCTGTGGAGGAACTTCCTGCCTCTGAAGTTGGGATGTTCACAGAAGAGCCTGCAGTCTTCATGTTACATGTCACTGTAGAGGAAGTGATCAAAAGGGGAGCGACCCATCAGCTGCCCACCAAATGTCCTATATTCTGTGGATATATATGTGAGAGAAAATTGTGTTTGTTTCAATATTTCGTTATCTCAACCTTTGCACCCAAAGGTGCACACAATAGTACACATTACAGAGCAGAAAAGCACATTTCACTGGTGCGATTATGTCACAAGATGATTAAAGCCTTTTCATTTGTGCTAATCTGAGTGGTCGCCTCTGTTCAGGAAGTATCACTATCCCTTGAACGTGGGGTGCCATGGACCATCCAGCAGGTCAACACAGTCACGGCTACACTCATGAGAGCGGCCCTGGAAGTTTCTGTCCTTAAAGAAGATGGTCTATCAAGTATTATATCATAAAATATTATAAGTTAGATAAAAACATATTTAGCACAGGCTAGCGTGTTACTAAATGAAATGGCACACTCAACAGTGTCACCCTCTCATTGTTTATTGTCCTCTCAAGCAAACCATTTACTAAACTCTGGAGGACAAAAGATTTCTCTAGCAAAACAGCATTCCTTACCTTTCCCATTGTGTATCACACTGCAATCCTGATAGGCGAGCACGGCTCTTTTATATTCTCTTGGAATACAAACATTGTTATGTTAATCAACTGACTTTGGATGTCAGCCTTTTTGAAAAGCTGGCATGGCTGTCAAATTACAAAAGATATTTTGTTTTACTTGTCAGCAGAGAGAATCACTATTTTGTTATAAACAAAGAAGCGTCAAGGCTGAAAATGTATTCCCTGTGAACAACACTTAAATTTGTGAAACAACAATATGAACTCCTACATATATCTCATACATTTATACCAACATATAATCAATAGTGAGCACCCAGTATCTAGAAACACACACTCTTGAAATAAATTTTAACTACAAAAAACAAATACTGTCTACCCATTTTGCTTTTTATTTAATCACACTAAATATTCTTGAACTCACACTGTCTAACTGCATCACAATAACTGGCTGATGAGAGATTTACAAAGAGTGTTTCAGATGGGTATAGAATATGTTCAGACAGATTATGCTAATGGATTTTATAGGCCAAAAGACAGAAATTACTGCTGTGGCTGGCAACGTCACGAGTTCAGCGCCATCTTGAGGTTTTGCCGAAGGGTTGCATGTTTTGCAGAGGAGTAGTATGGATTATTTGATGACAGACAATACCTATTTTCAGATATATAGTTTTCACTTTGTACAGTTATTTTCTAGTTACCATGATGTGAAGATTTATTACATGCTTCTGACTTACTGAACTTTAGATTTGGGATGGGCAACCATGTGGGCTGAGAGTGTTTTCATTTCAGACTTCAAACTTCAAACTTCTACATCAAGCGATTTCACTCGTTATTGTTTCCTCTTTGGATGAAGCTGTGCTCATCAGTGAAATCATTTATATTGCTCCACATGATTTCTGTTTGTAAAGTGGCAGTAGTATGTCATTTATCTTAATTTAATTCACATCTCAATTTACATTTAAGTTTGTAAAATATCTTACAAACCTTACGCATTTGTACTGTCTCAGTGAATAACTATGAAAGTAATAGTCTGTTTGCAGTGAATGGCTGACAATTGTTCCTTTTCCATATTTGGTATATAAGGTATATATATGAAGAATGGGGAAGATGGAAAAAAGTAGTTATTATTATAATTATTATTATTTAAAAACTAGATATTGAAGTAATTTATTAATTTTAACTTGTTTTTGCTCAAGTCTGAAGACAGCCAAATAACAAACTGATATGGTTTAAAAATGGGATGGTGCTGCCATCCCATGGTGTGCGGGGGATGCAGTCACATTTTAAACCACTCAGGCCAGTTTTATTTATGTCCTCTGGGGATTGCATTGCATTGTTGATTAAACTATATATCTGTGCATTCTCCATGTACATAATTTTCTGATGTTAATGTCATGAGGTATTGTTGCATACTGTCGTGAATATCTTGCTTTCATATCAGCTCTCAGGCTCCACACCTGTCAAATGACAGTTTGAAATAAGTAATAGAGGAAACCATTTAAAAAAAGAGTTACATGATTTTATTTGAACTCTTCCTTTTAGACACTTGTGCTCTAATAACAGGACTCCATGATGCGCCTCATGCTCATGAACCTCATGCCGCTCATGCCCATGTTGCTGAAGCTCCTGTACTCTCCGGGCCTGAAGTACATCATCCTGCCTCTGTAGTGGGGCTGCTCGTAGAACAGCCAGTGGCCGTCCATCACGTGGCAGGACTGGCAGTCATTCATGTGGAAACGATCCATCATGGAGTCACAGTCGTCCATCAGCTCATACATCTGACCACCGAAGTTCTCCCTCTCGTAGATCCTCATCCTGAACTGGCCTCTGTGCTGTAAACAGACACATGAAGAGCAAAAAATTATCAACATGAGACAGTGAGATCATTCTGCGAATATTATACTGCTATCACTAGGTTTTGTTACCTTTAGAGTTTTTGATAATAAAGCTTTAATGGTTTTCCTTTGGTATAATAGCTGAGATGTGGTTTCAAATTAACTTGAAAATTGGATTTACCATGGGGATCATGCGGCAAGACCTGATGCAGTCGCTCATGCCCATGCGCTGGTAGTCGGAGTACTCTCCCCTCCTAGCAAAGTACTGGTTTCCCATGAAGTTGGTACGATCATAGATCATGAAGCAGCCACTCTCCACCCTGCAGGAATGGCACCTGCTCAGGTAGGAGGACATGTCAGCGCAGTCGCTGCTGGTCTCATAGGAACGACCCTGGAAGTTCCTGTCCTCGTAGAAGATGATCTGAAAACACAATGGAACCAATATGATGACTATGAAATCTGCAGTTCTCACAATGTATGTTTTGTTTTGTCATATTTTTTCCCACACATCAGATCAGGCTGAACATCTTGGAACTCTTGGAAAGAAAAGCTTGACACACCTTGCCCATGGTCATCGTTACAGTTACAACTGTTTGGTAGAAAATGCCTGCACAGTTTTCTGTATGTCCCACTGTCTCTTTTATACCTGACCTGACTGCCAAAGAATACATGAACCCCATTGTTTAAATTCCTGACAGAGCAATATGGAACAGAGGCCCCTGTGTACAGTACAATTCAAAGTGACCTTCAACAGATCATGATTTGCGGCAGTTGCATTTGTGAGAAGAGACCGGCTTTGTATTGTCTGTGTTGTTGAACAACAGTGAAAGAGCAATAGTTTTCATAAATATATTTTTCTTTGGAGAACTCATTATTATTTTATCATCTTCATTACTTCCAATCTAATGGGATTTTTTTTTTAAGTGGGACATAGTAGCTTACACTATGACAATCAGCACCATAAGTTTAGTTTGTTTTCCATTACAAAATGCAGTTGGAAATAACAGTTGCACAGACTAGTCCATGTTGTATTAAACAGCATTAAGTTTGCTAAAACAGGACGCTAACAGTTGTTTTGTATTGCTAACAGTGGATAGGTTGCTTTAAGTCACTTTGACTGAACTTGGTTTGCAGACAAGGAGCAACATTTCGATCAGACTAGATTTCACATTTTTAACCTTCACATGCATAAACTTTTCCATACTTTTCTGCAAAGAGGATCCTGAAAAAAAAAATCTACTGTATACAGTTACACCAAAAGATATTTGAACATATAAAAAAGGAAAATATAAAAATAAAAAACAATTACTTTATCTTGTCATAAATAACTGCTATTGCAAAATTCCTCAAATCATTCAGAAACAGACTAAATATTATTAATTAACTAACTAAAGTCAGTTATTAGCATTGCATATAAGACCAGAGCACCCCTGACTCAACTGCCCGTGGAGCACAGCCACAAGTTCATACCTCATCAAACCTCTGATTGCTGCACTGAGAGCACCTGGGCAGGGAGCAGTAGTGAGACGTTTTCTGCTTCATTCTGAGAGCTTGCTTAAGCCCAAACTCCACACTAAACTCACTGAGTTTGGAAGGTGTGGATTTCTCCTTTGTAACTTCAAAGGTGGTGGCCAGAGTTAGCTGAGCTCAGAGATGTTGCAAAGGCTTCTTAAAATTCTCTTTTATTTCCATTGATGTGGCAGCAGGAGGATCTACAGGTGACCACAATGTTCAGTTGCATACTTTGCAATGTTGACAGTCCTCTTGAGGGCAAGAAGATGGAAGATTCCTCAATGGCAAACTTAGCTGATGGTGAAGTAGCCTTGTTTGCTGCAATGTGCTACAGTGTTTGCTACAATGAAGGCAGCTCACAACAGGCTGGTGTTGCATCGTTTTCATAACAATGCGTGTGATAGCAACAGGACTGATGGGCTGTTGTGCAAAAGAAACCTGATTTTCTGTTGAAGTCTACTCACTGGCTTCTTCTGAAGCCAACTCACAGTGTAGCCTTGGTGATACATATAGTTATAAGAAGACATTCATGTGCAGTGGTGGGCACTTGTGGCATGGTCTGATTCTGTTCTTCTGAGGCAGTATACTTATTTGCAGCACTTGAGGGAAGGTCCAGTCATGTAGCTGAGGAAGCCCCTAGAACAGCTACATCAAGGTTTGCAATGGCTTCCTGGATTGCTATTGAATCCATCATAGTAGCTTTTCAAGTGCATGGATGGTTTGTGATAGTTTCCTGTCAGCGTTTCCAGCACATGTTGGAAAAATTAAGTTGGTTGGGTCTACTGAACCTGCAGTCTCTCCAACTGTCTTCCAAAAAAGTTTCTGATTGTTTAACAAGTGGAAAAGACTGTCTCTGTCCGAAGCCATCTTTGTAGCTCTGTTTTATTTTTTATTTATTTTTTTTTTGGCCCTGCTGGCAGGCTGGGCCTAAGGATCTGTCTGTAGGTCGGTCCATTGATCTGTCCATCCGTCCGTCCATTCAACACTTTTGTCCAAGGCAACATATCTCAAAATCTTTCAGCCGGATTGCCGTGAAATTTGGTGAGCACATACCTGCTCCCCTTCAGATGAACCCTGTCTATTTTGGTGACCTCATGATCTCTCCTCTAGCTCCACCCTTAAGCCAAAATGCTAACTTCACACACAAGTTGTCACTAAATATTATCGGTGGAATGCCATGATATTTGTTGAGTACATTCATACTCCACAAAGGAGGATTTCTTCTGATTGTGTGCCCTTTCCTTTAGCACCATCTTCAGGTCAAATATTTGACTTGTACATGACACATAAGTAAATGTAACGGACGGGTTGCCTAGTAATTTCCTGAGCATACTCATGCTTCTCCGGGAATGAACCCTATGAATTTTAATGTTACCATTACCTTTCCTCTAGCACCACCCTAAGGCCAAAATGTCAAAACTGATACCTCAAAATTTATTGGGTAGATAACCCTGATATTTCGTGAGTGCATTCCTGCTTCCCAGAAAAAAAACCTGTTAATGTTGGTGACCTTATGACCTTTCCTGTAGTGCCAACCTCAGGTCAAAATGTCAAATTTGCGCACAAGGTATCACTATTTCAAATGAGCAGGCCACCCTAATTTTTGGTGACTGCATTCATACTCCCCAAAGCAAGATTCCTCTTGATTCTGATGGCCACATTACCTTTCCTACAGAATCATCCTTAAGTTAAAATGTCAAATTTGATATCTCAGAATCTATTGCTCAGATTACCATGAAATTTGAAAAGCACATTCATGTTACTCAGAGGATGAACCCTGCCAACTTTGGTGACCTCATGACCTTTCCTCTAGTACCACCCTCAGGCCAAAATGTACAAACCCTATTCTCTCACTACCTGCATTCCCCAGAGAATGGTTAATCTGGTCTTATTCAGTGGTGTAGCTGTCCCACTGTCTGGACTCGAGTCACTCATTGACGTCCTCGTTCGAGACAATGATTTCCACTCATTCATTGGTTATCCCACTTCCTATGTTTTGAGTGACATGATTGTAGGTGTAGGGGTGCTACATTTGTTTGGAGCATGCTAGCTGATACTGTTTACTAATAGCATGGCTGCTCTGGTTGTTTATTATTGTCTTCAGAATACTTACTGTCCAGCACGCTGATGAGTCGGCTTATTGATTTGGTTGTTTATGGCATGCTAGCTAATACATTGTTTAGGAGCATAGCTCTGGCTGGAAGATTTCAGCTGACTAACAGGGTGTCTTATGACTTAAATTTAAAATGTGATGTGAATGGCTGTCTTATGTTTAGGACAGTGATACTATATCATATGATAGTGTGGGTATGATAGCCAAGCAAGATTAATGAGAAGCTGTTCTCAGCTCTGAGAAGTAAAGCCGGCAGGATTGACTGTCCCCTTAATAGTGTGTTGTTGAGATCAATAGTGAGATCTGCTGAGTAATGTTGGGAACTATGAGTAATCCTACATGTATACAGGATAGTAGAGGAGACTTTAGGTGTATTTGGTGTTGGAAAACAGTAGTTCTGTAACATCAGAAATCCCTGCTGAACCTTCTGGAGGTGTTGTGGGCCTAATTCAGTGCGACATCTGTGATTGGAAACACCCACTTGACAACCCCGGTGACCTGCACCTACCCATTCAACCTTGTAACATTTAAATTGAGTGGCTGGTGAATGGTTATGCTTGTGTGATGGTCCTGTAGATTTATTACAGCATAGGCTGATGTCTTCTGTAGTTACTATTTGTGTGTTAGTACATCATTGTTTTGACACCTGAATCGGGTTTCTGTGTGAATGCTAACTGTGGATTATGGCACAAAGGACTGCAACATCAGAGCTTGTGTATTGGTAAATGAGGTGGTAGGTCATCTTTTTTTATTTGCTTGTCACATTGTGCATCTCTCTCTCTCTCTCTCTCTCTCTCTGTCCGACTCTCTCTCTCTCTCTCTCTCTCTCTCTCTCTCTCTCGCTTCAGTTGACCAACTACTCGTCTGAGTGAACATGCATTTGATTTTACACTGACAGTAGTGATGAGTGATTTGAAAAAAGTTTTTTTTCCAATACATTTATAATTCTAAAGACATTCCCCAATGTGACTGCAAAGTAATTATAGTAATGGTAAAGATGACGATAATACCAAAAACAACAATTTTAAATAAAGAAATAATATTATGAATAATATTTACTCAATATAGGATTTATTTACAAAGCAAAGATTAGATAAAAATACAAAACACATTAAAATTAGTTTAGCAGTGCTAATGTTTCAAAATAAATGTGCTGCATATTTTCTCATAAATAATTGTTTGTGTGGACCTCATTTTTGATACTGCATGCTTGTTGTCAACAGCTGACCATGAAGCTGTTGTATTTTGAATAAATGCAAACAAGACCAGAGCACCCATGATCCAACAGCCCCTCCCAGAGTGATACTGCTGTAATTACATCAGAGACTGAGCCTCTGACCTCAGTTAACCTGCAGTTTTGTGACTCTTTACTAAAGTTGCTAACTTCATTTCAAGCAAACTTTTTAGAAGGCATGCAACTGTCACAGTAGTACCACTATCATAGGGTTAGTCTAAAGCAGGATATGAACATTCAGTGTAGTCAGAGTTGGAAAAATGCATCCTGTCTATGATAGCATATTGTCTTCTGCCTAAAAAATATTTCTCAATTTATAACTAAATGTGAGCACTTTACAGTTTAGCTTAACATTACAGTTTAAAATGCATTTTTTGTTTCCTTTCATCAGCAACAGCAGCTATAAGAACAGCAGTTACTGAGGTATTACAACTAAATAAAATTACAATTAATGCCACTACTATTATAATTACAATAGTTAGCAACTGTATCAAATTGAAAATTATTTTGAATTGGGCACAGCCTATGTGCTGTACTTGAATAAGCAATAATAAGGTCTGAGCCATCGTTATATAAGAATAATGTTCCAATGTTTGCAGAGTTAAGGGTTAGAAAGTGTTTTTGATCCTTTTATACACTTGGATTAAATTTGACTTTACAAGTCACAAACAGGGGAAACAGAAACACACACCCCATGCATTAAATACGAAAAGAAATGCTTTATTTCAGAATTTTGCTTTCTTTAACTGATTAATCTGCATAGTTAGCAGGAGTCAGTGATGCGTCTGATGGAGCTGAATCTAACTCCATCATATCCCATATCCCTGAAGCTCCTGTACTCTCCAGGCCTCATGTACATCATCCTGCCTCTGTAGTGGGGCTGCTCATACATCAGCCAGTGGCCGTCCATCACATGGCAGGACATGCAGTCGGACATCTGGTAGCGGTCCTGGATGGAGTCACAGTCGTCCATCAGCTCATACATCTGACCACCGAAGTTCTCCTTCTCATAGATCCTCATCCTGTAGGATCCTCTGTGCTGTTTGGAGAGAATGATATACAAAGGTATAGCGATTAGGTTATCATCACTGAATCAGTTATTGTGATATCTTAATGAAGCGTGCAATGTTGCAGCTACACCTGTTGCACCTTAGCCACCTATTGTGCACATACTGCTTTGCCCACATTCTTTGATATCCGAATGTCCAGAGTGAAACGATGAGTCATACCATGGGGATCATGCGGCAGGACCTGATGCAGTCACTGAAACCCATCATGCGCTGGTAGTCAGAGTACTCTCCTCTCCTCAAGAAGAACTGCTGGCCCATGAAGTTGGGACGATCATAGACCATGAAGCAGCCGCTCTCCACCCTGCAGGACTGGCACCTGCTCAGATGGGAGGACATGTCAGCGCAGTCGCTGCTGGTCTCATAGGAGCGACCCTGGAAGTTCCTGTCCTCGTAGAAGATGATCTGGAATCCAAGACAGTAAGTTCAGTATCATATATTACTTTGAATGCTTTCCAATCTCAATATTGTTGTCAATAGTTATCATTAGAGAATTATTTATTTAGAGCTGTGGAAGTGCTAAGTGAAAGCATGCATCTATATAATCAGATTTTGCAAAATAAATGCTATAAAAAGAAGAACTTTGTGAATGCATGCTGTATAGTGAATAAATCTCTAACAAACCTACCTTGCCGTGCATGGTGGCTGATATATTGAGCAATACTGCAACTATCCCATCCCGGATTGAAGCCTTTTTTATACCTAACGTGACATCCAAACAATCTATAGCACCATTGTATAGAAGTAATGAGTCAGCAGCATGCAATGTTCAGTCCCCCTGTTTGTGAATACTGGTGAGAAAGGGTTATTATGTATACTCGCAGGGCCGCTATCATTCTAGACCAAATGCTCTCTGCATCTATCCTTTCAATTTTTGATTGCTTTGAATATTTGCTGCAAAATGCTTTAACTCTTCAAGGCAAAGTATAAAATTCTGAGATAGAATCTGCATGCCCAGAGCAACTTTTACAGTAAGTACTTTTAAACCTTCAATTCAGTGCACACATATGCTGCACTACTTGATCTATTTATAGGTGCACCTGAATTGCATGAAGTGTGCAGCAGCCACCTGTTTCAATTCAGCCAAGCTTACACTTGGCATTTTTGTCCATCAGTGACCTACAACCAATTATCTGAGCACTCCTTTTGTTATTAGGGGATTAGGGTGGCGCTAGTAGCCACTGCAAGGCAGGTGTCATGTTTTTAAATTATATTAAATCATTATAAATAGCATGTTAGTTAGGAAGATTGTAAAATACATTGTCAACTCCAATGAAAAATAAAGAAAATAGCTAACATGTTTCATTATCTCTTAAAATGATTTGTCAGTGTGTTGAAAAGTCACTATGCTGTATTTGACTCTTGATAACTTTTTATTTCAATTTTAGATCAGAGTATTAAATACAATAAATATGTTATTGTGCAAATGATCTACACACATCCAAGGCCTTATAGCACAATGCATTACCATAACAGACTCTTTAAAAGTAATTTGAAAGTAGTCCTAAATCATAATAAATCATAAATCCCCCTTTCAACAATTCACTTTTATTTACATTTCTAAATGACCTGCACCCACATCACAATAATATTTTTCACATCTTTTTTGAGCCTGTTTGTTTTATATTTAGACATTATTTACACAACTAACTCTCCATGATGGCACCAACTGTGGCTGTTTGGAGATTTGTGACACAGCTGCAGTGACTCTATAATAAATGAATATTTGAAGCAGTTACAGTTACAGCTGGCATTTAGCAGACGCTTTTATCCAAAGCGACGTACACATGAGATTTCAATACAATGCAAGAAAGGTACTAGTTGGAGACAACGACGAGAGTAAGTGCTCCAAAACTAAGCTCTGGTCCAGCAGGATATGGCTGCTGTGAGGCAGTGCTAGGCAGTGTTACGAGACGATGCATAGAGTACATAGCAGAATAGAGAATTTTTGTTTGTTTGGTTATAATTTAAAGTTTTTGTTCGGATTACACAGTCCGTCAGGTGAGAAGGTGTTCACTAAAGAGCTTGGTCTTTAGTCTTAAAGACTGAGAGGGACTCTGCGGATGGGATGGAGTTTGGTAGGCCCTAACTCATTCCACCACTGAGGAACCACAGAGGATAAGAGTCTGGCCAGAGACTTGGGCTTTGTTGTGGCAGCAGCACCAGGCGACGCTCCGTGGCAGAGCATAGTGAGCGGGAGGGAGTGTAGACCTAAATGAGGGAGTTCAGGTAGGTCGGAGTCGTTTTGGGAGCCGCTTTGTAGGCGAGCATCAAGGACTTGAACTTGATGCAACTGCGAGCCAGTAGAGGGATATGAACAGCGGAGTGACATGCTCTTTTGGGCTGGTTGAAGACCAGATGCGCTGCCACGTTCTGGATCATCTGCAGAGGTTTGAGTGTACATGCCGGGAGCCCTGCCAGTAAGGAGCTGCAGTAGTCAAGGTGTGATATTACAAGAGCCTGTAGCAGGATTTGCGCTGAATGTTCAGACAAGTAGGGTCTGATCTTCCAGATGTTGTACAGAGCAAACCGGCATGAACGAGCAACAGAGGCCACATTGTCCTTATAGGTTAGCTGGTCATCAGTCATGACACCCAAGTTTTGGGCAGACTTTGTGGGGATGAGCTGGGCAGAACTGAGCTGGATACTGATCTGTTGTTGAACACAGGGATAGGATGACCAGGAGCTCAGTCTTTGACAAGTTAAGCTGAAGGTCAGCCACCTTCATCCATGCCGAAATATCGGAGAGGCATCCCAATATCCGGGCCGAGACTGTGTAGTCGTCTGCCGGGAACGATAGGAGGAGCTGGGTATCGGATGACTGCACCAAGTGAGGTAGTGTATATTGAGAAGAGAAGGGGTACAAGCACTGACCCTTGAGGTATACCTGTGGGCAAAGAGTGGGATTGAGACACTTCCCCTTTCCAAGACACTCTGAAGGATCTCCCTGAGAGGCATCAGTGTTACTGTTTATGCAAGTATTTTTTGAAGGATACATTATTTTCATCTGTCTTTTGAAGTAATGTGATTGATGAGCACAGCAAGCAATGGAGCTCGTAAAAGCTTGTTCAAAAGCTTGTCTGTTAAAATACACTTAATTATGTAAAAACATTATTTTACAATCCATTTAAAAAGCAGATTAATATTACACTGTGTCAGGTATTGCTTGATAATGATGTACTGCTGATCTCACTTTAAGCAATAACTAGACATTTACAGCTTATCATAAATGTAAATGATTATTGTTAGTTTGACATATCTGTTCACTTATAATTCATTGACAATTCAGTGACACTTTAGATAATACTGTGAGTTCATTAGTTACAGTGCTCACAAGAAATTTAGGCGTGATAATCCCACAGCATATAATAAATGTATGTTACAAACAAAATTAACACAGGGGTTCTGCTGGTGAATATATATTATTCACAATTGCTCTTTAAGGCATTATAATGTATTAAGGAATTTTCTGATGCCATTATGATATAATAAAAAAAAATCACAAATGTGCTTATCGTGTCATAAACTAATAAATATAAAAGGCCTTATGATAGGCTAAATTGCTTACAACAGATTCATCATAACCCGTTCATTTATGATTTATAAAGTGTTAATGTATTATGGCATTTTTCAATTTAATAAGGTGGTTTTAATGATATATGATCATATGAGTCATCATATGTAATGATGACATTTGTTGACACATACATTGAAACATTCAACAATTCCTACAATATTTATCTGTAATAATGTTTTTACAGTATATATATATATGTAGGATAATATGTACTTTTTATTCCTTTAAGAAATCAAGTTTAATGGAAAGATGATGAAAATGATAAATGGAAATCATGATACATTTTTATCTTTTGTACTTATTTGTTAAACCAGCTCTTGATTTACTTTAAATCAAATCAAATCAAGTCAAATCAACCTGCACAGTATTTATATGTTTTAATAGTATACCTTATTGTATAAGACCATTGTCAAAAGCTTATTTAAAAGGTCTTAAAACAGAAAATTAGAATCTAACCCTTTCTCATGCTGGAAATGATCAGCAAGGCTTGATAATTACAGTCTTCAGCACTTTTTTATTTTATTCACAAAATATATATATATATATTTTGTTAATAAAATAAAAAAGTGCTGAAGACTGTAATTATCAAGCCTTGCTGATCATTTCCAGCATGAGA
>OMKZ01018095.1:0-29095 GCA_900302535.1 Neoniphon sammara | reverse complement strand
TTGGGATACAACTGGAATTATATATTAGGCTATTATTAGAATTATATAAAATTTATTTTTATGCAGTTCCATACCAAACAACTTCAAAACTGGCAAAAGTATGGCTATTCTTCAGTACTCTTGGGACTATTCAAAGTAATGTAAGACTACAGTGAGCAGTAATTTAATTATGCAAAGTTTCAAGCATGACTTGTCCTTCAACAACTTTACTTCATTAATGAACACAGTCTGTGGTGCTGAGCGATATGTGCACTGATTAATGACAGCTTTGAAATTCATTTCATTAAGAATGTGCATTTAAGGAAAAAAATATCTGCAAGCAGTCAAGTCCTTTACCCTTTGTATTAGCTGAGATATTAATTGAATATAATCAACATAATTAAGGCAGAATTTATTGTTAATGTGGTCAGAATATTTGAAATAATTCTAAGCTCTGTTTCAGAGTGATTAGGATGAATAATTAACACGCATTATGGATGACCTCAGTATAATTCACTGAATAAAACATTTAGTTAAAAAAGACAACTTAATATAATTAGTGAAAATCCATGAGTGGGATCATATTTTACAATGGCGTATAAAGGGGAAATGTCAGAAACTGCAAATTATTAGGAAAGCTCACATAAATCCTTGAAACATCTTAGTAATTAAGAGGTCTGTCCAAATGAATAGCTGCAAGAGCTGCAAACAGAGGATAATGATCCTGAAATGTTGGACAGGGGTGATTCTAATACCCCTAACTTGCAGAAAGTTCATTACATTTCACTGATAAAGCTCGCTATGGCTCCCATTTCTCACTGTGTGCACAGAGCTGTGCAGAGGCTAAACGGAGCCATTCTTCCCTTGATAAAGGAAAAGCCTTGGCTGCTGGGAAACACAGCTGCTTGCTCTCACAGAAACCTACTGACGGCTTCTCTCCTAGATGTCAGACATGTCAGCAGTCTCTGTACTTCAGCAATCTTGAAACAGAGCGTTCCTATTTTAAATGTTTTTGAGCTGTGGAAAAAAAAAAAGTGTGCTTTTCATTTACAAGCACGCAACATGTTTTAAAGACAATAGAGACTGTGGCATCAGTGTGATTTGGCCCTCAGCACATAACCAGCAGAGAAAGCTGTGGATGGGATGACATCTACTGTGTGCCTTTATTAAAGGACCACAGTGGGAAGTGGCCTGCAGATAGTAGTTAATTACACAAAGTCCCCTGAACTGTGACCAGTCGTGAAATAAACTCTATATGGGTTTCTCTAAAACAGTCCAACATCCCCAGTCATTGGAAAAAATACAAACTACTATAAACATCAGCTTGACAGATGTTTAAAGGATATCACCAACAAAATATTTAAGAGGTGTTTGTATCACTGGAGTAAAACTGGTGCTTTCAGACACTGTTGCAGTAAATCACAATGTCACTGGGGACAGAAATTAGAAATAGTTAGAGGAAAGCCTCATTTATACTAATGTGCGAGATAACAATCAAAACATTTAGGACACATAAGTAATGCAACATGCAGTGAAAATAGCAAAGCACTGACCCTTATGGGCCTCATTTAAAACCCCTAAACAATGTGAAAAATGCAGCAACCTCAATATTGCTCTATCGTGGTCACCACTTGGCACTCCTTGTGCAATCGCGTTTGAGAATGGTAACAATTTCACAACAGCTCATTTTGGGTGCATTTTTCTGATATCTAGGGCGCGTACCATTGAAAAGGTATCCAAAGTGTCAAAAGGCAATGTGATATTTTGACCCATCAGTGGGAAATTTTCAAGCCATCACTTTTATGTGCACTCAGGGCAGAAAGTTTATGGGCAAATTCAATGCCAGAAGCTTTTTCTAATAATTTGTAAAACATCTTCCTTCATGCAACACAGAAAACCTATCTGAAAACTATCAGTAGAGTTACCCTGGGCAAAGAGCGGAAATGACATGGTTTGTTGGCCCTCATGCAGGAGAGTAAACAGCCTGTTATCTCCAACATAGGCACTCAGGGCTTTCTCCTACAGGACCACAGCCAATCAGAGGGGAGGCCATCTCTCACCCCCTGTTTATTGGAACTGCATGATATAAGCCACACGGCTTGATGTCTATGCCTCCTCCTCCATCTTTCATGCCTCTGCATGAAGCCGGCACTTTCGCTGCCAGTAGGAGAGCTTCCAATTCCACATGTCAATCACAAGGTAGGTCATTGATTGGTTTGACAGGGAGTGCCTGTCTGGAGAGGACTGTTCCGAGTGCTGTGCAACTGTAGAGAACATGACAGACTGACCTTTTCTTTCTCTACTGCCTTGTGATAATTCCTCTGGGTTGGCTATTGTGAGTCACACACTGGCAGTTAAAAGCAGAGGCAAAAGACGTCAATCAACTGCTAAAATGAAGAAAGGCAAGTAATTCAGTTTTCTCATACCCGGAAAATTACCATATCTAACTATCTAACCACGAGGAGGAAAAGCAACACCTTGAAAGTGAGCTGGATTATTAATTCATGAGAATTTGGATGTAACATACTGCCTTCTCACATACAAACATTAAAGATGTGTTTGTGGATAAGTACCATGCTGGACAGTGGTGCCTCAGTGCTACACATTTCTAAATTGCACTCAAGTTGGCCTGGGTGTATTTTTTTCTTTTCTTTTTCTTTTCTTTTCTTTTTTGATGAGCAGTATCTCTAATTGGTGCTTGTAGTTTTGGGACGTTTTAGCCTTTTTGTGGCACTACGGTGGGCCAATCAGTTTCATTTTGTGGATACTGGATATCAATATAAATATAAACACACACATCATTCCCCAAAGTTTTATCAAATGTCACCCAGAAGTGTTCAAGTTATTGAGCAAGAAGTTTATTGCCCTATTGGCCTGGAGGTGGCGCTGTAGTGAGCCAATGAGCTTTACATTCAACATGACAGACCCCAGTGTCAAAAACCACCATTCCCTCAAGTTTCATCTAAAAGAGGCCGGCAGAGGCTCAGAAATCACACAGGATAGACAGATGGACAGACAAATGGATCCCAATCCACAGTCCCTTCTCTGATGTTCCTTCGTGGGGGGAAAAAATCTTACCGGATTTCAGATCTGGCAACATTTCTTCCTCAATCCCACATATTGTGCCAATCTTCTACTGAACTTTTTATTTGGCAAAGGGTTTTGCTGATCAAGCATGCCCTTTTCAGCACTACCCTGCTTCACATTCATACACACACATTCACACCTGGTACACCTAACTCACCAGAACAACCAGTCTTCTACTCTTGGCAGCTCCACTGGAGTAATTTGAGGTTAAGTGCCTTGCTCAAGGGCACATTGACTATAGTTGCTGAGGGACATGAGAATGCTACTCATTCACTTCTTGTATTCAGATTTTGAAGAGGATATAAACTACCAACTCGTGTATCACGAGTCGATTTCTGAAGCTTTGTTGCCAAAATGTAATAAATTCTGTTTCTTTTTCATTGTGGAGCCAGTTCCAAGTCTTTTCTTTATAGGTTACCTGGGGACTTTTTTTATTTTTTTATTTTTTTACCAGCATTAGGACTGTGTGAGTCAATAACTTCACATAAGATCAATTGTGGTGAGCAGACTACATTAATATTCTGCTTGGCTCCACAGCCCCATGGTGTTAGTGGTCAGTGGAGGGCCAACAATTGATTAGTAATTAAGACCCCTGACTTAAGTCTTTAATGAGGTAGGTGGGAGAGAATTCACTGTGCCAGCTATTTGTCTAATTTCTCTTTGCAGAAATATTGCTTCCTGGGGTCTTGGGATATGTGCTATGGCAAAAACACTGGAAATATCCAAGGACACGCTGTTTGCATGCATACATCTGCAAACAGAGGAAAATGATAATAAATTGCAGTAACAGTGTCTGCATTATCAGCATTGATTGTTCAGGGTTTTTTTTCTCTCACAGTCTGGTACAGCTGCTTGACTGTACAGCCATTGGTTGTTGTGGGATATTTTTGTATTTCTGCTTGGATGGTGTTGGCATAGTGGAGCCTGTGCCCTCTCACTGTGACACATAGGCTGTGGTGTCAGGTATGCGTGGGCGGGCCTGTTACTGTCAGCTACAGTAAAGCTCATAGCAAACTCCTCATAAAGAGAAGAAAAATACACTGACTCTGTGTAGGTGGGACTATAACCAGGTGCTAAATACAAGGTAAAGAACATCTAAATGAACTAATGGTGTGGTATAATGTTTTGATATTTAACCCTGCTTTCCAGCTCAGTATCTAGGCCAACAGCATGCCTTATCAGTGTTACTTCAGCACAAGAAAATGCTGTTTGTTTAAAGTTCACTTTAAGAAACATGAGTCACGTAGAGAGATAATAGATCCTGATAATGAATAAATTATGGTCGAAAAAAGTTCTACAGAATGGGGCACTCTGGTGGCTCACCATGTAGAGTGTGTACCACATACTTGTAAGCTCAGCAGCGTGAGTTCAAATCTGGGTTGTGCCCTTTGCTGCATGTCATCCCAATCTCTCCTCTCTGCCCTGTGTTTCCTGTCTCTCTCCACTGTGGCTATCAAACAAAACATAAATTGTCATGGACTCTTATTTTGTAGTATTGACTCATGTTTATGGAATGTTTTTGCTTTGGACTCCTGACTCTGGACTCCATGTGTTTTTGTGTTTTGGTTTTCTGTTCCTGTTCTGTGAGCCCCAAAATTAATCTTATTATATATATAAAAAAATCTCTACAGATGCTTCTTTTCTAATATCTACTGGCAAATCTGGTACTGGAAACTCACAGCATTCTGACTGAATTAATGCCAAATTAAGATAAAGTTGAAATCCAAATTGAGCAGAGGAGATCTCATGTTTCCTGTGCTGATGGTCAGTAGAGAACCTGGGCAGACACAAAGTCTGCAGAGGGCCACAGAGATGAAACCTGCATATGGCATCTGTTTTGACGCTGATGAAATTATAGAGAGTGGCAGCAAATCCCAAGAGGAAGAGGGGTGCCTAGAGTCATGCATCTAAGTGCTGCTGGTCAAACCCCATTTCCTCCCTCGCCGGAGTCCTCCTTATGACATTCACTAGCCTGACAGCAGCTGATCAAAATAACACTTATTTATTTATGCATGCTTCCAGGAATCACATGTGTGCTGAAGAACAGCATATTCCTGGAAAAAAAGACAGACATCTCCCAGGCATCGTGACATTGAGTTTCTGGGCAATGTTCAATCATTTGAGAGTCACACGCTGTAACTCAATAGCAATTGTTTCATACAATATGGTGAACAGTTTGAAAAGAGAGGGCGTAGAAAGACATTGCATTGACTATTGAGCTTTAAATTACACCATTAATCACTCAAACATTATTTAGCTGTTACCATGTGATATGAAGAAAAGAGCCTGCGATGAAAATTGAAACGTCTGTCTCCTACTTTTGGACGAACAACCTGAAATTATTTTCCACACAGGGCTTTCTGGAATGAAGGTTTTATTTACTGAGATCTAAGAAAAGGAGATATTTAGGAAGACACTGCAGATAAATATTTCCTGATATTGATGTATTCTCTTACGTTAACAGACCACAAAGCAAGCACTGCATTATCAAATGGGAAAAAGTTTTAAAATACAGTACACACAGTAGGGTCCAAAAGTCACAAGACACAAGACACTCTCTTGAGTGTCTTGTGATATGAGGGTATCGTCTGCCTTTTCCCTTTTCAAAAGTTTCCAAAGATGCTCAGTCTTTGGTGACTGGTGAAGGAAAAGCCATGCAAGTCAGCGCTCCCTGCTCTTCCTTGGACTGGCATAGCTACAATACGTGTTCAGGATCAGAAAATGAATCCTCTTCTACATAACCTTAGGCCAAAGGGGATGACATGCCTTTGCTGAATAGAGCACATCTCTTTGGTGAATCTATAGTTGATGCTATCCAAGTCAACAACTCTGGAACAGGTAAAATATCCCCACATCTAAATATTTCAGGCCATCATGCTTTTTTAATAGATTTCATGTTGCATTAGCTTCTCATGAGGCCATCTCTTCACATAAGCTTTCTGACATCAACTGTCAAGTTCCAATTGTGATTCATCTGTTAAAAAAAAACAAAAAAACTTTCTTCCAGTTTTCAACAGTAAAATTTTGTTTGGCCCATGCTTAACGTTCAGACTTGTTTTGTCATCACAGAAGTGCTTTGGAAACTGCTGTTCTCTCATTAAGGCCACAGTTTGCCCATCCTCATTTGACTCTGCTTTTAATAACTGGAGCAGGGCGTTCTTTGTTCAATTAGCTTTATGTCTTGGATGCAGATGCTGTTCTGTCTTGCAAAGCTGTTAGCTTGATAAACTAAGTCTTCAGATGGTGTGGTCACTTAAGGTCTGCGTAGCCTGGCAATAGATGAAAATGACTTAATTTGTGAAAATCTGTCCAGCGTGCAATATAATGCCCAGTTAACATCTTTCAAAGTAGCTGCAGTTTGGCCCTGGGATAGTTTTTTAGCACTCAGGGCAACAATCTGGTCCCTGACTGCTTCACTAAGCTGTTTTGACATTCTTACAAACAAGTGCAAATTATTTTTCAATGGAAGTTTTAAAGGTTTTTTACAGCTTAAGCACCAGCAGTAGCAAGAATAACGCATATTTACTCAGGCCACATTAGTTTAACCAGTATTAGTTGCTAAGAGACCAAATCAATCTTCACCATGCATTAGGATCACATGTGTTAACATATGCACAGTGTAGTAATGCTTTAGAAAACCTCAGCAAATACTGTCAGAAAAAAGATATTGATTCATGCAAGCATTTCTCAAAGATTCTAAAAAGTTTTATTTGTATAATTTGTTTTATATCACTTCTAAATAATGTATTCCTAATATACTCTCATTCCTATCATGCTCTTAAATAATGCTTTCTTTATAAGAAGTATCAACTGACTAAACAAAATCTCATTAGTGGTTGGTGGTCTCCATTCTTGTAGCAGCGCAGACGAAGCACAGTGACTGTGGATCAGAAAAATGTTTATTTTCTTCCCACCTGTGCCTGTTTGGTAATTTCGTGGCTCACCATGACATCACTGCTGCCGAAATGGGGGGAAGAGTGCACAAGAAGCGAGTGTCAATACAAGCCAGGTGTCACGGAACAAGTTTAGCATCAAAAATCCGCCTCTGCCTACTCAGACTATGTCTGAGCACAGACACTGGTGTTCTGTGCTATTTTCATTGTTTTACTGACAGAGGCGCACAGACACAGACCTCTCCAAAATCACATAACCCCTTACTATTTATGCCGGCACTGAAAATGATATCACTGCAATTCAAAATACTGGGATATACTTTATTACTGAAATAGACCCCATACCTACTGAAAAGCATCTGTATTTGTTTGTGTTTCTTTGCCTATAATCCATGCTACAAACATGTAGAGTGAGGCAGACCTCTTGCTGTGTTGAGGCCCCTGCTTTGTGCTCCTGTGTGCATATTTTGTGTATTATTTTGTGTAAAATCGTAACCTGGACACATAGGGTAAACACAAGGAAAGCGTCACAGAGTAAACAAATTTTTACAGTCATTGTAATGTCATTTTTCTACAGCCGTTAAACTAAGCTATCAAAATTAATTTCAGAATGATACCTTCTGGTTAATATTCTATATACAGGGGCGTTATGTCTGCACTGGCAGGTAATATTAATGCTGAATTTTTGGAAAACCTAAGGTAGTGAACTATTAACCTTGTCAGTTCTTGTGATTACTTTTATACAGTATTTGCCAACAAAGATAACAAGGCTTGCCATAGTTTTTCTCCCCTCTCGCTTTCTCTGTCTCCCTCAGACTAAATGTGGCATGCAGCCAACACTGACCAGACTTTTGATAAGTTAAAGACTTTCCTCACAAACTTGTTTGGTCGCCAAGCTCCTCCATTTTTCATGGGAAGATTGATTGTTGTTTTGCAATTTAAATCCCATAGATGACATGCAAGCTAATGGGTTTTAGGCTACAGCGAGACCAGAAAAAAAAGGCTGCAGAAGTGCTGTGGGGAGACACTTGATTTGCTAATGGTACTCAATGTTAATTATATCTTTTTTAATTAAAATCAGCTCTTACTGATGCTGTTTACTTGCATGCATTTATGTGCATTCCTACATGAACTGTGCACTTACGCTGTTTATGTGGCATGCTCACAGGAAGATTAGACTAGGCAATAACAACATTAAATGTGACCTTAAGAGTAACCACAATGGGCTTTCAGACAAAAAGCTTCAGAAGATTTATATTGTAGAAATCAAGTTATGATCTCTTGAGGAAGTATTTAACAAAGCTATTTATTGTCAACCTCAGCTAAATAAGACAATAATCACAAAGATATTTGCTGACATCACCGACTGACATCATAGTACATATACAGCAGAATACACAATATATTGGATTGCTCTAATGGTGTTACCCTAATGCTGTTGCTACAAATTTCTGGTTATTCCTTTGGTATGTTTGCCAAGTGCATCATACTGCATGAAAAATGACTCTGCTGGCTGCAAATGTCTGCAGGATTTAACATATTCTCTGCAATGCATTGGATATTTGTTTGGCCTTCTGAAAGAAAGGTTTTTCAGCCCCAAAATACTGTAGAGGCATTTACTCACTAGATGCATGCCTTTTCCCTCAAAGGCATGATTCAGTGCTTTCAATTTAGTTGTTCAAAATCACAGTTTGAATATTATTGCAGTCTTTTATACTTTGCTAAACACTGTTCAGTTCTTTTATAAAAGCCTACGAGGTAAAAGACGAGGAGGTGCACTGACTGAGCTAATGTATGCTTGAGAGAGAGAGAGAGAGAGAGCAAGAGAGAACCCAACAGAATAAAACAAAACAGACACACAGAGATAGACCAGGGGAGAGCAAGGCTTATTGTTCTACAAGAGCATGGCTAATCTAAGTGCACCCAGCTCCTCGTGCACTGTTGAATCAAGGCCACTTACTTGCCTCAGTCAAAATTAAAAATCTCCCTGAATTCTGTTCGTTGACAGAGAAGGAAGTGAAGCAAATTCATCCCAAAAATAGGGTTAGCACAGTGGCAAGGGAAAGTATGTGAATCCTGAATTAATCTTGAGTTATCTTTAAAAAGCATTTGTAGGATAGGGGATAATACGACATGACAAATAACACAAACTGGAACTGTAATTATTTGAGTAATAAAGAATACTGGCTCTGTTACTTCCTTATATGAAAAAATCAAGCGTATATCTTTGTTAAAGCCTTTTTAGACCTACAGCTTTTTGAAATCACTGCCTCCAACATTGTAACCACTGGCCCACTGGGAATGTAACATTAAATAACTGATGAATATGTATTTATTCAATGAAACATTTGTGCAGTTTCATCACATGGTCACAATCATAGCCAAACTAATTAGGGGACAGTCAGATACAGCACTGGTTTCAATGGCATGCATGTCCTACTAAGAAGAGTAAACTGTCTCACTAATACATGGCTCAATTTTAATGCTCTTACTTTCTATGGTACCAAGAGTTTTATGTTTTGAAATGGAAATGTTTGTAAAACATGCCATAAAGCGACGCTAATTTAAACCGCTTTCTGTTTTGGAGAAAGATGTCATCACCTTCAAGAAACAAGAAATGTTGAAGTTGGTAGTCTGCTGTAATCTTACATTACCCCAACAAAATTACAGACTATTTATTGACGCTGCACCATTATGTCACTGCAAGGAAATTGTGAGAATATGTTTTTGTCTGTTCAGGATTTTGAAACGTGCTGACTTGACTGGCCATTTAAAATCTACTGGGATGGTGGTCTGGAAACTTGCCTTCAGGCCAGCGGACAAATGGCAGTGTTGAGTCATGTACTTCAATATGAACTATGTAATACATGGCTGGTTCAGTGACTGACCTGATGTCCAGGTCATGAGCGAGCAAAGGAGCCCATCGCCGTTATCTTACCACTGTTCTTTGCGCTGATAACGGTCATCAGCGCTTAATTACAAGCCTAATTTTCCACCAGATCAGTGATAAAATTAACCTATTAAACTGGCACTGATGAATTATACATTATTCCAAGCATGGTTGCCATAAGGCGATGTTTATGGGCTGTTTTGCTTTTCCTTCATGGCTAGACATGATTGAACTAAACTTGAATTACCTGCGCCCTTCACACTGTGCTAGAACTATGGGAAACAAAATATGGTCTGACTGGTTCGGGTTTTCTTTGGGATTTAGTTTTATATATGCAAGCTGAGGGTTAGATAATGAATGAGTGGTGATATTTTGGTATTAGCTGTCACATAACTGTTGACTGAACTGCATTAAAATATTCTTTCATAGAAAAAGGGACAGAGACATATTAGGACATATCTTTTCCACTGTATAGAGATAACAGAAACGGTAAATCCATTCACTTAGGCAAAAAGGCAATTCAAATATTGTATGATAGCTCATTAAAATATTCTATACTGCATTCCTCCAAACATCTGACAATGGTGACAGGTGGTTTTAATGTTTGACATAATTTTCATCTCCACCACTATCTCTCTACACCATTGTTCATAGTGATAAGCTGCTGCTTCCCACACAGCAGAGTCTTCTGTTTGGAGCTGGAGGGATTATTATTGCTCATTAAACTGTAACTAGAAGGAGCCGACTCCACGGAGTAGGGTACCAAGAGGGAGATGTAAGGAGGTGGAGTGAGGCTTGGTTCAGTAATAACTAGATCCCCTTTCATAAGCAAAAACCCAGTGGATGTGTGCTGGTCAAGAGAGTCACTATGGGGCTAAGACAGGATCATACACAGCACAAGACCAGCAAACACCCTTAATAATGCAGACTTGTGCTCTCCGCTCCTGTTCAAGCTGTCAATCTGCTGTGCAAGGAGCCATGTTTGTCTAATCCAACCAAGAGGGTTCTCCACTCCAAGGCATATTAATGGAATTTTCGAGTCCTGTCTCCTCTTAAGGGAGGAGAGCTACAGAGCTATAAACAGTGAACCACCTCAAATTAACATAAAGGCTCACTTCTATGAAAGAACTATTTGCAGCAGCAGTTTTAAAGTGATTTGGTAATGAAAACTGTAAAAATATCCACAAGAAATTAATCTGCATAGTTTATTTAGCAAAAAATGACTTACCATCAAACTTTTTATGCCTGGAGACAAAGGTGCTTCGCAATTCATGACTCGTTTCATCAACCAGATTCTCAAAGTCTTGTTTACTCTGTTGGCCAAAAGTGTCCTCCATTTCTTGGGTGCAACATGTGTTTCCCTGAGGGCATACACGGAGATGCTCACCTGCAAAACAGAAAAAAGGAGGTGGTCTTCATATCCAAACTCAAAAATGACAACTGACCATAATGTAGATACCCTTAATACAATAAATAAATACCTTAATGCATAAAACATGAGTGGTATATAAAAATGTTTAGAATATTGTACAGATTGAATTTCTAAGACAAACTGCAGTCATTCATATAAAGCTAATTGTTTTCATACCTTGGCTCTGCTTTTATCATTCTATTTGCATGATGAAGGGTTAATGTTACTATATATTTACAGGAAATGATGGACCACCAAAGTCCAAAGCTCTTGCTGTAACAAGAGGTTACATGCTAAAAAACAACTGAACCACTTAACAGCTTTTAAAAAAGCGGTTCTCATTTTGAACCACCATGCATGCCAAACTAATGCTGAGTTTAATTATATCGCTCACAATAGAGTAACCCTCAACTATTACCAAGTCTATATGTAATCTTATAAAAGGTGGGTATACATTGATAAATCAGAGTTCTGTTTAACTGCAGTGTAAATTTTGCATGAAATATTGTATGGATTATCAGCTTCAACGGAAACTTGAGGTTTTTATTTGTTGTTTGAACCATAATAGTGTTATGCCAAACTTCTCCTGGGATAGACACACATTGATAGATGTAAATGGTGCCAAATGAAAGCATATGGCACGTTGACCTTGCCTTGTGAGTGTGATGTCAGGTGTGCTATGAGCCTTGCTTTAGACAACTGCAGCACTGTCATGCCTATATGCCAATGCATCAAAGTGACGACAAACAAAGCAGCTACACATGGATATACAGTAAGTCTTGAGATAGTGAACTTCTGCATCAGTTTAGCGGAGAAACCTTTCTCTGGATTGACAGAAACAGAGAAAGAAGGGACAGAGAGAGAGAGAGATAAACCAAGGAAAATGCTACTGCCATAACTTATTCATATTCCACACAATCCCTGGGTTCTCACAACTACCTGCCAGCTCCTTATGAATCTGTAACTAACAAAGCAACTGACATTTAACGTGCCAGCAGTCCGAGATGAAATCCATGTCAGGCACCATTTATCGCCACATGAATGTAGACATGCACTTTCACTGCTGTTTGCAAGTGTTTTCTCCTTGCAGGAAATGAGTCACAGAATTGGCCATAATACAAAATAATTTATTATATGGCATGTATGGTTTCTATTGATACTTTTGTGGGGAAAAAGATTTGTATTTAATTTGTATCGTTTCTTAATAAGTCCTTGGATCAAACCTCATTGATATTGCCCTTTTAAATCTTTCCATTTTTTGGTCCTGAGATGAAAGAGCTATGAAATGACTACAGGTCATCGAAGTCAAATCAGAGGGGAGAACAGATAGGAATGTGTCTCTTTAAAATATCATTCTCAATCTCGCGCATTACATAATTGATGACATTGGGGAAATACTGAAGTGAATCAAAAGTTAATGATCTACATCATTCCATTTTCCCAAGCAGCCATTTATAAGAGCCACAGATAATGCTGACTCAGCCTAAAAACATTCATCTCTTCGTCTCAGTCTAAAATACAATATGACTGTGAGCGGGAGAGCATAACAAGTAATGAAACAGATATAGGATCGCAAGATCAAATGATCAATTCCAGCCATTGATTCTTGACATAATAAATAGGCTAATGCTCAACACTGAAACTGTCACTGACACTCATTGGATTTTAATCTTCTCCAACCAGGAGCTGAAGGCAGAAGGCACATGACTTCCACTGGTCTCAAGATAGATCAAAATGTCATCTGTAACATTTTCAGCTGCCTCGTAAGAAAAGGGGAGTATTTTGCGTGGTGCGCGTGAGCTGTTATTAGTTGCAACAAATTTCTGCAAGGCACCGAGGATCCCTTTACATGTGGCATTAACATGCGTCTCATATCTGGATTGTGTCCTGATATGACTTAGCTGGATGACATTTACACTTGACATTAACATGCATGCAGTATATACACTGAAATGAGATTTCTCTTTCCCAACACAAAACGCACATTGCCATTCGTGTCGCTTCTTCTCATAGTATTTATGTAATTCATAATTAACGGTAAACACCTTGTCGGAGGTGTTCATTGTGAATGTTTATTTCTGTTTACATAAAAGCTCCATTTGGCATTTACACCTTTTTTTCTCCCTCCCTACTGAAACGTGTCTCTGACCATCTTCTGGAAGTGGTGTGGGTAAAAAGATCTTCAACATCTTCAGTGCATTGATAATATGGATTTTATGGCTTTCTGCTCTATATGAAATACAGCTGATCACTCAGGATGTACATCAAGTATAAAGCAGATATGATTCACTCGAAATAACCAACTAATCCAAATTTCCACGGGTTATGCTGTCAAACTGTTGTGTCTTGAGAGGTAATACAAACCAGAGCCATAATTCAGTCAGAGCAACTCACATACTGGAATTGAACAATTTATTTTCCAGTGAGATCATATAGAATTGCAACTTTTGGTTTCAGCAGTGTAACAGATCGGCTTTCATCTACTTCCTTCACACTGTGCATGAGCTACCAGACAGACACTACATAGGTGCCTCAGTACATAAAAGTAGACCTAAGCAGGTGTCAGGTGGGGTGGGGATGGGTGAGACAAGCATCAAAATTCTCACA
This sequence comes from Neoniphon sammara, assembly GCA_900302535.1. Taxonomy (NCBI): domain Eukaryota; kingdom Metazoa; phylum Chordata; class Actinopteri; order Holocentriformes; family Holocentridae; genus Neoniphon; species Neoniphon sammara. Next base: position 15,228 of record OMKZ01018095.1, on the reverse strand, counting down.
GCATGAGGCACCAGACAGTATCCTGCGCTAAACATCTTTGGCATGGCCCAGTTACAGCTAAGCGAGCATAACAGCATAACTTGCTCTGGCCCCAGTAAGTGCTATTCTCCCTCAAATGGAAAGACTATCACTGCCAGTGTCATTAAAAAAATTGGCAATTTAATTATTAAATTTTCATTTCGATCTTAGGGCTGGGTATTGTTAGCTTGGAACTTGGAACCGATTCCAAGTTAGCAAAATACTCGGATTTGTTAATCCCCAAGTTGAACAAATCCTCTTATCAAATCCCCCGTCCCCCACAATAATTTCACATGCTTGCGTCCCTAGTCACCACTAGGGTTTGGGTTCAAAAGCACTTTATTGAATCTGAATCCAGTATTTAATCTGCTTATCAAATCTGAATCCTTTCAAATCCATCACTGAACCTTTCTACATCGTTTTGTGGGGGTGGAAAAAGGGCAAATAAAGTATCTTACAGAGTAACCACACCTCAAAAACTGACCCCTTAGAGCAGTCTCTAAATGTATACTAAATTGAAGGATGTTCTGGAGGTAAGGTTTGCCTGTAGGTTTCAGTGCTGATTTTACTGAACTCTGCAGTAGCAACAAACTTCACTATTCCTCATATTCGTACACACTGAGCCACTCTGTTTGGTATTTGTTTTGTTTTTTTCCAGGAATGCTCTCCTTCACAAACACAAAATTAAATAAAACATTCTGTATATGAACTGAAATATAACTTCAAACTGAGACTGAGCAGGAGGCTCAGTCACTTAAGAGGCTGAAATAAATAAAACTACTCATTTCTCATTTAATCAATTCAATAAAATAAATATCTATAAATAAAAAAGAAATCAAAGCAAGCCTGCACGTTCACTGGGTCAAAACCTATTCAGCTCTTGAGCTGAACAACAAACAACAAAGCAGAGACAGGTCCTTGTTGAATCCGCCACAAGTTTCTTCATTATCAGTTTAAACACAACAAAACAGACCAACGATTTCTGCTTCATATCATTTTGCAGTGAGTTCCATGAAGAGGCAGCAGAATACATAAAATCCGTAAACAGTATTTCTACCATTTTTAGAGGTATAAAAGCACAAATAGGAACAGTATAAACCAGAGGCAGACCCCAAATGGCCTTATAGATAAAAACATACCAGTGAATAAGTCTACAAGTGGGCACAGCAGGCCAGTCAACCACAGCATTCAGGGTGCAATGAGGGAGAGCTTTACAGTCAGTAATAAACTCCAATGCTCCATGATACACTGTGCTTAAGGCACTGAGACTTTGAGAGGCATCTCAGTGTAAATCATCACCATAATTAGGTGCAGGCATAAAGGTGAGAAGCTTTTTTGTAGATGCAAAAAAGCGAATATGACTTGTTTCTAATTAAGTCTCAGTTTCAGCTTTAATTTCTTAGCACATAATAAATATGTAGCCAAACGAAAAGGCAGTCGTCAAATAAAATTCCTAAATACTAAAAGATCTGACTAGCTCATTTTTCCCTCTATCCTAAGAACAGGTGGAAGATTTTTCTGACCTATTTTCCAAGTTGGTAAACAACATAAGTTGTGTTTTCTCAACACTGAGAACAAGTCTCAAATGATACCGGGCAGTTTGTTAAAAGCAGCACTGAGGTTTTCAAAGGCTTCAGTGAGGTTAGCAGCACCACAGTAAATGACCGTGTCGATGGGATTTAGTTCAAGATGGTTATTTGACATATTTGGCCTAGATTAACATAAAGTACAGAATCCTGCAGCTCTCAGAGTGATGGATAATATGTTTGAAATTAAATGTCCAATGTTGTAAATAACATTTTTCCTTTCCCCTCTATTTGCAAGCTTTTTTTCTCAAAGAGTAGCATCTAATAGCTGAGAAAAGGTGGCATCTGAAACTCTTTGTGCTTTGCCAAAGTAACTCAGGATTGATAATCTGCATCCGAAAGTGACTAATCCCTCCCACTCACATAGTCTCATGTTGTAGCTTTTCTCATTACAGTCCGAAAGCCCTACCCTCGAATGAGGCGGCCAATCAGAGCAGTCAATCAAAAGCCATTAACATCATTCCCAAGTTTTCTTCTCCATACATAATAGAAAAGCCTAAAACAAAGTCCCCAATTATTATGAAAAAGGTGGGAGGGCTAATAAGACTCATGTACTGTCCTCTTATTGGTCTCTAAAGTTGTCCATCTCAATTTGAACAGGACAGTGCAATTTGTTTGGGGTCCCAATGATTTCTACAAGTCTCTTCAGTAGCTTCATTGAACACTGCCTTCATACTTTGCCGACCACTCATTATTCGCCCTCAGTCTTTCCCTGGGGAAACATATCCCACAGGACCAGCGGAAGCGGAAATGTAAATCCCAAAATTATCTCCATCTGGTAAAAACGGAAGTCCGAAGAAATAGGGGAGCTCTGTCAAGGCCCACAGAAAACACCTGAGAACAGAGGGTGGAACACACTACAAAAAGCTGTTTTCTTTTTTTTAAAATCTTTTAGGCATTTCTGCATTATTAGGCACAGTGGAGAGACAGGGCAGAGAGAGGGTATGACATGCAGCAAAGGGCCCGGGCCGGAATTGAACCCGGGCCACAGCGACAAAGACTCAACTTTAATGGTAAGTCGTACATGCTCTACTTGATGATCCACCGGGGCGCCCCACAAAAAATGGATTTCAGTAGGATTTTTTTTTATTTATTTTTTTGCTATATACATCACATGCGTTTTTAAGATCTATTGTGAAATAAATGTAAAATATGGCACCTTTAAAAAAATAGGGTGAGTATTAAATACAGTTTAAAAGGAGATCTTTAAGAATAGTTTGATCAATGCCTTGGAAAGAGCTATTAAAATTGGGACAGAATGCTGTTTTTTTTTTTGTCTGAGGCAGCAGTCATATTACTGATGACCAGAATTTTGCTATGCCAAATTATGCACACCAATATACCAATATACACCACCTGGTCAAACATAACTTGAGATCTTTTACAATTTGTTAAGAGCCAGTTTGGCATAATACAATACACCAGGCACCTCTTCATTCAATAAAATTCCCACAATCTTCACACAATCATAAAATCTTCCACAATCATAAAATATAATGAGAATTGTCTTCAGTTTTGATAGTTTGGATTTTGCTGTTCAGTGAGCACAGCAGTGGATTATATGTCGTGTGCAATTATGACAGTCAGAGACAGTGACAGAGTGCCTCGGTTGCTGCTTAAAGCAATACGGGCTGGTGGAAAATGATAAAAATGCAGTGACACACAATTTCACACTTCTCTTCTTATTTTGAAAATATACGTGATCAAGTTAAGTGGACAAAACAGGTAAAAATTGAGGCGACTGGTCCATGTGTACAGGTACGCAAACTAAAGCAGAGACTGAGACAGATGGAGGAAAAGAGAGAGCTCCATGTTGATAACCCTCGGCTTATGCTCTGTATATGGCACAAAATCTGACATGTGGCATTCACAAGATGTCCTCATTTTCACTATGGGTGTCCTTTTTTACCCTCAAACAATAATCTACTATTGCACAACTTACCGTGAACATTAGATGCTTCCACCTTGGACGTGAAGGCCAACAAGAAACGGGTATTACCAAGTCTGTGGACACAGCTACAGCCACTAAGCCTACTTAAAATTAGCTGAGTATAGAGCAAGTGACACAATGCAATTCTGTCAAATTGGTAGGGTTAGCTCAAATGCCATTTTAAAAGGCTTTGAATACTCCCTGTCACTTCTGAACAAACAGTTGAATACTGATTCTGAATAACAAGCCTACTTTTTCAAATAACATAAAAAAAGGCACAGAGTGATGGATCTTCCCACAAATCCAGTCTTTGTTTGGACTGGAAGGATGTTTGACTGACAACCTAACAAACCAACAAACCATTGAATAGTCAGGGCCAATCCTACATATTGGACGAACCATTAAAAAAAAATGCGCCCCTCATGTTAGAAATCCATGAAAAGCTTTTATTGCTGGAATTAAAATCATTGCACTGAATGATAAATGGACAGTATTTGTTGCGTTTCAAATATTTCATTTCCCCAAATAATTTCCACTTCTGGAGGATTCTGATAAACACGGCTGTGCTTGGAAGGTGTCTCAGAAATAAGAGCAAGAATTCTGGATACTGTCAAAATAAGGAGACATTAATACCCAGGATTTCATGTAACTGTTCCATGTGCTATAATCTAGGGTATGTGCTTACGCCAAAAAAATATGCTTTGATCTTAGAGGAAAGGGGGACTCCAGTGCAGATATGTCATTGGGGTTATCAAGTGGGCACCTCCCATCACAGATGTTTTGTTGTATTAGGCCCATGACACCTCCAGGAAGATTAAAATTAAATTCCAGCATCACAGACCCACTCTCTGTATATCCACTCTTTTCACTGATTAGACTTACACTTGCTTACAGAAAGGCAGGCGCAAGTTGGTATGCTTTTCTCTTAATTTAGTCTTAAAAAGTTACATAAGCAAAGCCATGCACTGTCTGTGGAAAAAAAGGGGTTTGAGTGACTTGAGCGGAAAAAACTTAGTAGGACAAAGGTTACTCGAAAGTCCCTTTGGCGGCAGATTTTAAGAGCAGCTCCCTCCATCAGATGTGTCACAAAGAGAGAAAAAAAATATCCCCCGCACTGACACAACAACCCCTCTGTGAGTTCCAGCAGTCTCAACAGAGCAAAACATCACTTAAAAGGACCCTGTCGCACATCAACATACGGGAAGAGGCTTTCAGGGGACCTCACCACTCAGCCAAGGTGCCATGCCCTTCCCAGCCAAGGTTAAAACAGCACTGTGGCTGCAGAGATCATCCATCTACTGGAGCAGAAAGACCACACATTTGGAACAGACGGTGAAAGAGAGGGGATCAGATGGTTCATTGTACAAGAAAACAGAAATACGCCCTTTTTAATAAATGTTGTAGTGTAAGCTTATAAATAAATTAACTATTAAATATTATATGTCAGTCAATATTTGATAATATCGAACGTCGCAATACCTGCAGTCACATGCAATATTTTGTACAAAAAAAAAAATCTTGTGTGGGGGGGGCATCAGTGAGGGTGTTAATATTTGATGGGACAATATCGCAATGCGAAATTTTGCATATCACTGAAGCCTATTTACTGTATTCAATTCTTTCAATATGATCAGATGCAATACAATGCATCAAAAGCAATAAAGTCTAAACATTAGGCTTATGTATCACATTTGCCATAATCAACTACCAAGAAAAATAGTCACAAATACAGTATATCAACATATGTTCAGTATGTGTGCACACCACGACTGGGTATATATTTATGTTGTCCAAGAATGACGATGGCAGTAAAATCAGCTTCATTATTTTAAACAAAGGAACGTCTAAACAATAAAAATATTAAATTAGCTGATTCTGGTGGTGTGAAGCAAATTGCAAATGTGCAGGGCAAAGTTCAGGTCAAATTTAGCTGTTTATCAGGTTTTCCTTCACACCACTACAAGGACAGTCTTACCTTAAATTGGTAAATAGAAACCAAACTGAGAATAATAGAAGTTGCAAAGGGTTTTTTGGGACGAACCATGAAAAAAAAAAAAAAAGCGTTCTTCAAGAGAATGCGACATTCTTGGCACTGCTTTGGGATACCCGTCCTTGTTCTCCACTCATTGGATCTGCTCTAAACCAGGCCTTATGCAGATGAGGTTTTTGTTTGCTTTTGGCTGGCATAGTAGGGAGTATGATTTCACCTGAAGCCGTCTGTGATCCTGAGCAAGCCATACTTTAGCAGCTGAGGGGGAATTATTTCCTGCTAATAGCCTTGTATCAAAGCTGGCCTCTGGCGAGTCATTCAGTATTAAGAGGGCTGTGAGGGTGGAATAAAGAGACTTGTCCCTGTGTAACCTCGCTGTACCAACCCAATCCCTGTCCTCTCTTTTATCAGTGCTGTCAGGGCCAACAGCACGATGCATGACTTCCGTTTCAGTCGAGTGATGGCAGAGCACATTTTTCGCATGCATGTAAAGAAGCAGCACCTATTCCCATGCCATTTTAGTTAATTTAGTAATGATACTGAATATTATTACCAAGATTAACACATTGGTGAGGAAACAATGAGCATTTTGAAGACTGCTGCGGTATACACGATAAACTGGCTCATTTCTTCACAAAAGTAATACGTGTGGGTGTGAATATTTGTCATGGCACACTACAGAGGGAAATGTGTCAATGTAGACTGGAGCTATAGTGAGAGAGGTTTATTCATGCATTCATTGTTTTATCAACACCTATATGAGGTGCCTTCATAAGTCGCAATTACCTCTTGTCACTCTGGCGTCTGCAATCAAGTAGAGTGTCAGTCAGATCAGCTACCTTATTATCAGTGCTGATGAAGCTCTTCCATGAGCCTAATAGACAAAGACATTTATATTCCACACACTTCCCACCAAGATGTGCTTATATTTTACCTTGCAGTCTTGCCATTTAATAATAGGCTTCCTGGGTTTTCTGTTTATTCCTTTATTCATTTTCAGGAGCCAGTGGCAGTTGTCTTTTAGGCATCCATTTCAGCTGCTTGTAACATTCGACACCTCCGTGGATTCCCTTAGAAACCCATATTTAATCCCTCTATATTTTTTTGGGTTCAAGTGACCCTTTTGTTATTTCCATTTCATTGAGATTTATTTTTGTTAATATCATATCTGCAAAGGTTTCTCTGCTCAGTCTCGCTACAAAAGAATCCCTTTTCTTGACAGTATTGGAGCCAAATTACTATTTAAGTAAGAACATTACAGCTATCAATCAAAAATATGTTGTTACTTTTGTCAATACCCTCTCTAAATAGACAAAAACTGAGTAAAATAAATATGAATAAACATATAATTATCCCCATTGTGCTATTCAATTTTGTCATATTTATCTGTCTTGTACTTTGCATGCGCCTGAGCTATCCCAACCTCTATGAGCAAACCTCAATTAAAACAAAGGCACAAAATTTATTTAAGTTTCTCTAGATAAAAGTATTCCCATTAATGTGATTACACTGAGCAAAAGGATGACAACAACATTGGGCATAATTCATTATCATGACTTCTGAAGGGAGGAGGGCTTTTGAAGAGAGGATACAATCACCAGTTCCAGGGGTGTAAAGAAAAAGTAATACGAGTAATTCATTATTTTACAATTCCAGGGAGCAATAAGTGAAATAATATGACACTGAAAATGAGCCAATAGTTTTGTTTGTTTTTTTGTTAAAGTAACAACCCAAAAACTGTTTGTCGCCAGCATAAAAACCTAACCTATCACACTCAGAACTGACACTGACAAGGACAAGGGTTATTTCAATCTAAATGAAGACATTATGGCCGACACTTCTATCACAAGCCATTATGCCAGAGCTCCATTTATGAGTCAGCTTTGAGGATAAAAAGTGGCTGAGTTCAACCGCACACCAGAAAAGGTAGGCCAACTCTCAGAAGTATTCATCAGTGTACCTGGCCAAAGAGACCCACAGCATATGTGCTCTGCCATCTGCTGTGTCCCATGGTCCCCTCTGACAAACTTTTTATGGCCTCACACTTGAAGGCACACTCCATCCTAATGAGCTCAACCAGTACATGCTTGGTATCTGTGTGTGGCTGTTTGTCACTCTGTGAGCCACATGAGCAAACACAAGTTCAACTGCAAAAATACACTTCTAAAGTCTCTCCTTTAAAAGATAAATAAATAAATAAATAAATACATGGGGGGGGGGATGCACATACTTTGAGGTAATTTCACTTGTTTCCCATGCAAATCAACTTATTTCAAGAAATTTCTTCAATCAAGCAACATTATCTTGATAATTGTGGATTTGCCTGCCTTATTTCAAGACTGTCATTTTCACTTGTTTGAAAAAAAATTCACAACAGGTAAACCTGCATTACAGACAACTGAAATCATCTCACCTTGCTGGTAATTTTTTCACATTTTAAGTAAAACTAAATTTTAAGACTTTATACTAAAGAACTTTTTTCAGACTGATATTTCTTACAATGCTATTTTTGACATAAAGGAATTACATACACAAAAACATGACATACAGAAAGTCTATATGCACATCTGAAACTAAACACTAATTGAATTGATTCACTCTTTTCACCTTATTGATTTTCAAACCTTTGCTGGATGTTACATCACAGCTGTATCAAACATTGATACTGTACAGTGAGGGGCTGCTGCTCTCGGAGATCCAAGGCAACTGCAAGGCTTGAAGTAGCAAGCGCTCACTTTTTTAATTTTACCCTTCACTCTTAGGCTGTAACATGTCCTCTGACTAATAGTTAACAGCCAAACTTCTTTAAGAAAACTATATTTATTAAGTGTTAAAATTAGATCACATCTTCCAGAACTGTATGGGAATGAATTCAAATGCGTGTATGCAAGTCGGCCTGGATCTAGACATATGTGTATTCCACACAGTACCTCCTTCATACTTTTAATAATGTCTCTTGAGGATTTTGTGTACAGAATAGCCAAGTTTCTTGCTGAAGACAGAACTTGCATCAATCAAAACTGAATGACACTATTCCTATCACATATTGGGTCGTGTCAGAAGTCATAATGAAAGACATGCCTGTGTTTTAAATAACTCGGGATGCTGATACAGAAGAGTATGTGTCCTTGTGTGAATGAGGACAGGTTCAAGAGAGAATGAATTCTCACTGACATAAAACAGTCTACAATAAAAGAAGCACAGTACAATGGTGTGATGGTATTCTCCATCCTCGGGAGAGTCGGTGTGAAGGGAAAAAGGACAGGAATAAAGATATTCGAACAGTTTCATACTCCCAGCAAATATGTCATATTTCTGAATACGTCAAGGTATTCCACTGCAACACACCATGTATAATGGAGTGTAAATGATAAAAAGGCCAAATGTTGACTCTAAAGTATGATTCATATTGAAATGTTTCTAAAAGTACTTAAAAAAATAAATAATCCGAGGAGAGAGAGAGAGAGAAAAAGCGCATACCTTTTCTCTGAAACTGGCTGCAGAAAAAATATTTTGTAACTTATGGACATTTTCTCTACTTTTAAGAGGCTTTGAAAAAAATGGGGAGAAATACATTTTGTGGACAGTATAATTTGGTTTCAGACTAAAACAGAGATTAACTATGACATTCAAACATCCCACTCTGCTACTGAAGCTGCAGCTGCAGCTGGTATCACATCAGGTCAAATCACTTCATTGTCCTTTGGTATCACTTTGAGTTGAAAGATAAATAGGTATTCCGGTATTGTGGAGGATACCTTATGAATTAATTAGAGATGATTGCAAGGTAGAAGAACACTATTTACTGAGCCAATACTCTGAATATGACAAATTACAGAATTATCCCTGAGAATAATCTTTGGCAGTAAGATGAATACACACCCCCAAAAATGTTTGACCTGCAGGGTAATACACATGGAATATTCATGTGACATATCCTGCAAGGTGCACCAATATCATTACAGCTGAGATTAATGTATGGATTTCCCTAACACCATGTGCAGCACATTTTGGAATGACAAGCACCGCATAATCAGCATACATAGCACTATGTCTGGCTTTGATATTTATTGAGGGGCATGTAATAAAAAGCCTGGTGGAGGAACGAGAAGACCGCTGTGGATATTTGATATACATGGGCAGCAGGCCTGGAAGCCCCTGAGAATGACTGAGAGTGAGCTAGCAAGCAACTCTCCTCTGTGTCAACTTGCTAACTGGAGCATGGCAGAGGACTACACTACAGGTAGCAGCTGGTGGCTGTGTGGAGACTAGGAGGGCCCTGAGACCTGCACTGATCATTACCTTTCACTCAGCATTTACAGCTTAGTTTGGCGACACCGGCCATTATTAGCCCTGATACCTTGTTACAGTGCAGGTGTCCTCTGCTCGGCTCACTACATGGGCTGGGAGGGAGAGGGCACAACTCGGCGGCACAGTAAACACCTCCCGATGGCCTCTCGCTAAAACACACCCGACTAAACCTTTCCCAAGAGCGGTGTAAAGGCAAACATCCTCTCCAGTTGCACATCACGTCTAGTCAGATGTTGTCAACAAGACAGGAATGGCAGACGTGTGGCTAAAGATAGATCCAACAACAGCAATGAGGCAGTTGAGGGGGGCTTTGTTTCGTGATGGCTCGGTTTTGACAGGGAGATCAGGCAGAGGGAAATATACCGGCTACGTCACCGCTGAAAAACAAGTTAGATTCCCATGTCAGCGAAGAAACACACACTGATCTTGAGGATTGTTCTCAGAAAGTCGCTGATGATCAGTGCAGCGCTTGAAAAGACACTCAGCAAATTTGGCAACTACTTTATATAAACAAATCAAAAGAAATATTCTTTATTTAACCAGGCATGGTAGACTGATATCAAACAGGAGAAATGTGCCAAACAAAAAATGTTCTGAACAATTCTATGCAGGTACTCATCTGATAATCTCTACGACAAAAAAATGATAGGTTGGAATATTGTTATTTTGATTCTGGGACGTCAACCTAACAATTTATCCAGGACACCACCTCTCAGCTTCCTCTGCTGCATAGCTTTGATTTGAGAAATTGAGTGAGTGCATGCTGAACTAGTTTAATTTTAGTTTGCAGACAGCTGTTCATTGTATCAACAGACTTCGGCTGCAAGAGATGACTTAGTCATCACCGACAGCAAAGAGCTCAAGTCTTACAACTCAGGTGTGCATTGTGAAGTACAATCAAGCTGATAAAATTATAATTCTACAGCTGGTCGAAAAAAGAAAAAAAAAATAAAATTTAAAAAAAGCATCAGTGTCTCGAGGCAGTGTGTTTAAGTAAGCCTCTAAACTGAGAAATAAAAGAAAAAAAGATCATTCTCTATGGCTCCAGGTTAGAATTTAATTGGACAGTTGTTGACAGATACTTATAGATCAAAATAACATCCATTCAATCTCTTGTTGACAACAGGAACACTTATCGTTTCACATTTCAAATGATTCCTGAACCATTAAACAGTTATTGCCATGCCGTCTCGAGAGAATCACTTCAATCCATTTCCTTGTTTTTCACAGTAGATTTATCTCCGATGAGTTTGACAAACATTAATTCTTCATGGTTGTGTTCACAGTGTCTATCCTGCAGTAACCCATGCGACAATAGCTGCTTATCAACAGTATGAACAAAGTGTGTCATGCTTACAGTATTTGGCCAAGCTGGTCCTTATATAATCCAGTCTCAGATATTCAAGGGAGTTAGTGTTTTCATTCTGAATTTAAGCAGAATTCACACTTTGAAACCAAAAAGTGGTTTGTCATATGTAGCCTTATTCCAGTTGTGGAAAGGAAGCTAGATTTGTGGTTACCTGAGAAAAACTTTAACTTAAGACAATATCTGAGCACTGATTGACTAAAACGCACGCTGCCATTACTGTAAATTAACAGAACAAACATTATTGTTAATCACTGCCTGCCGTTCCGCAAAACCCTTCTGGCTTGAAAATGTCTAGACGATATTAAAATTTCAGTAACCTGAGTTATGAGCAGTCGGACATAAACCCTGCTGAAGGCCACAAGCAGAGGGAATAAACAGAAAGCTTGGGTCATAGACAGGATTAGGGCTTTGAAATATTATCAAGAAAGTATTTTTAGTGTTAAAAAAAAAAAGGCTAACCCTAAAGACATGAGTTTCTTCCTCCCCAAACAAACTAAAACAAATTACTTATGCAATTGATTTAGCATCAAAATTCACATCTAAGGATATCTCCCTTTTGGAACCTGAGTAGTATTATTATATACAGGATCCAGAGTCACAGATGGTAAAACAACACAGTCATATAACTTGCCAAACCTAATTAGATAGCTTTATAGAGGCAATGAAAAGAGAAATGTGCATTTCTTGCACACAACTTAAATCAGACAGGACTATAATCAGACAAATATATTGATCAATCAGTTGTAAGAATCTGACAGAAATAATATATCCCCCACAAAAGAAAAAGTACATTTATGTCTACACTTTATAAAATACTTGGCCTGAATTCGCAGAGTGGCGAAGCAAGTAGTATGTTCCTCAATCAATTTAATCTCCAGACCAAAATAAATATATAATCATTTGTTTCCCAGCTTGAGCTTTTTGATAGGCTTTGAGTGAACGCTGTTGTGCTGTTCTGTTTCCCCTGCTGCAACAATGAAGCACTTGTTTGCAGGACACAATGTTTCCTACGGCTTGTAAGAGGGAACACCCATAGAGAAAGTCCATCATGAGGCCATTTTGGCATGCATGAGCATGATTGATGACACGGAAATGGAGGTGGTATTTGAGAAATTCCCTTTGCCACGGAAAAAAAAAAAGATTATTGTTTGGATTCTGCTTCTGTGAGAGTGCCCCCTCTGTGTCGCAGTAGGCCACATTCACATTACATTACATAGCAGAATACAGCCTTGCTACCAGTGCTGCCATCTAGATCTCCTAACAATGACTGTCAATCCCAACAGTTCAATTAACTACAGTCTTGTCACCAATATTTTCATGTTTGCACACTGAAATGGAAAAGCATACACGCTCCATCAAGACATGCAATCCATCTCAGGATTTCACTCCTGGATCCATCGCCACATGTGTGACTGACAGGAAGGTCATAATAATCTGACTATGCATCCTAGCAATACTGGCGTATGCTGCGGGGGGCTAACACAGTCACCTGGCCATTCTCTCTGCAGGCACTCCCATTTAGCCCATTTTAATCCTCTCCATCCCATTACATGACAGCAGAGGACCTGTGCACATTACACGCTTGAGCAGAGATCATTTGCCTGGTTGTGCAGGCAGCCAAGGATCACATAAAATATCAGCACCATTATTTCTGTCCCATCTCCATCTCATGGCTGGGAATTAGCAGTCAGAGCTGGACGTCAAATGATAGGGTAGAACTGTGACATCCTAGGAAGCTCCATAGAGTCAAGCAGCCTATGACTCACTTTCCAAATCTCCTCATCTTATCTCAGACATTGGCTAATTCACTGAGTGGAAACTGAGACAGCAGGGGTGAGACTGTGTGCAGGTCTGGTCTTTTACCGGGGCAGTGAAGGATTTAGATTTAGAAGGCTGAAATGTAATAAAACTCCGTGACAGTTGATTTAAATACATACAAGTAAGACTGTAGCGGAGAACGAAAAGCTCTGGCCATTTTTAGATGTGCAAACACTCCCAAGGACTTAGAGCAACCCACAAGTTCATGCTCCCATGGTTTAGCGGGCCTGTACAGTGTAGCTGTTGACAGCCTCGAGCCTGGCCTCTTCAGAGCACAGAAGCCAGAGACAGGTCTTGTGGAATTGCTACACCAACTGAGCCCTTAGGCTTTGGATCGCAGCAACAATTCCGTCAATAACCCGGACTCCAGTGCTGTCATTCCATCTGACCTGGCTGCTTTTGTCTGACCAAACATACAAGCTAAAATCAGGCCTTCTCAGCCTTCAACTTTTACAACCATAAAATATAGCTGTAGCTCAGTAACTGGTGCTAAGCACAATTCCCCAGCAATAATGCTTGGCAGTTAGTTCTCTATTAGATGTGCAATAGGTTGATAAAACATCCTACACAGACATAAAAACGTAAACAGAATTTAAAAGGCATCAATTAATTTTATCAAGGTAAAAAATATCCTACGAAATCTGATAAATGTAAATTGCTCTAAATGAACCGCAGCAATATTTGCGTAGGTGCTAATAGGTGATAAGTACTAAAATGTAGTCTAGTGGGCTCAGTTAAAAAAAAAATTGAGTCAGAAACACTCTGTTATATATGCCATCTACTGATAAGAGAATTTCAGTGTGTTGAGTCTAATTTAATGTCTAATATGGCAAGTCTCTGAAGCAACATCAAAGGCAGCGATAGGACACACTTCCTCTATCACTACAATTTGATGTTGATGGCTCTCCTTATCAGAATACGACAGACTTCAAGTGATAACACAACGCAGAGTAGTCACTTAACATATTTTTACATAAGGGCGGTGAAAGCCTCGTGTTTAGAGGTAGCACCCAGTAACAGACAGGTTAGCAGTTCCCTTCACCATGAACACTGTGGGTGAGGAGAATGTGATGGCAGCTGGAGGGCTGAGTGAAACAATAGGCTACATGGGGAAACTTCATCAAGTCTATGAAGTGCATCAACATCTGCTCTGTACCGTGTCCCAGAAGAACCAACTGATCTAGAAGTGCTGGAGAAATTAACTGAAATCTAAAGTCATCACTGAAGATACTACAATTCTGGCATATGGACTTGGTCGTAATCTGTCAGTAAAATCTCCAAATCTTCAATGGCTAGTCCACTTTGAATTGTTAATTTTTTTGTGTTGATCGAAAGTGCACATGCATGCAACTGTCAGTATTACTCCTGAATAGCACACCTGAATGCATGTGAAGTACTTGTGCTTACATGAGATATTTTAATTTTATGGAAGCCTTTTTTCCAACTGCATTTTAAAACAACAGTCTACTTTTCCTGTAAAATCAAATTAGCACATGCGGTTCTATATAGTTTTCATGAAAATGGTTTAGCAACCAAAATGTTATTTCATTTAACTTTTCAATTTCAAATCTCATCAGTCAGGTCAGCAAAAGCCTAACAGGACTAGTAAATACTTTTACATTATAAATATATACACTTCATTTGATTGTTCAGGGGAAGACATTCTAATTTTACCATATTACTTATTATTATTTTTTTAACAAAGATATTCTTATGTTTATTTAACCAGAGGATTGGCTTGGTTCTAACATTGTTTGCATGAGTGAGAGGCAATAACATTAAGTCACAAGCATGAAGGGCATGCCCATCATTGTGTAAATTTGCTGAGGTGTTGATAATGCATTGTCTCTCCGACAGGCATGTAAGGTTATGACTCATTCATAGAGGAGATCAAAACACCTTTATACGGGACAACATCATTCAGAGATGAGAGAGATTGAATTTTTCACTCATTTGGGAGATTAGATGTGATGTCAGGCACATAGATCTAGAGGATTTAATCAGTTAGCTATTCAACCCATCTATGAGCAAGTGCGCCTGTTATCAAATACGCAGCCTTTTACAGATTCCCTGCCTTATCGGGTGAATCACAGGCCTTGGAGCGTGACAATGACGACCTGAGCAGACAAACTGCTCACCTGAGGTAATATGAAAAAACAACTAAGTCCCTAAATCACTTCTCTTAAGATGCATGCATGTATAAAAG
>OMKZ01018094.1:21893-33444 GCA_900302535.1 Neoniphon sammara | reverse complement strand
CCCCTCCCAGTGGCTGGCCCGTCAGACCCAGAGCCCAGTGGGCCAACACCTGGCCCAGGGGCACGAGACTGGGTCAACGCTGCCGAGTTCGTTCCAGGGCAGCCTTACTGTGGACGGGGTGAGTAACCAGCACTGCAGGACAACATCAGCATCCCAGTGTAAGGAAACACAGATCAATCAGCATTCAGTCATAATTTGCTGATAGAAGTGGTTTGGTGGACACCAAACTATTCCCTGGTGACATTTGTGCAGTGGAAGCCCACTTTATCCTACACAATGACAAAATCTGTCATTGTCATTTCCAAACCTCTTTCACTCTCTCAGAGGCTGTTCAAGAAAGTCGGGAGATGTTGGGTGTTGAATGACCCAGTGATGGGAATATATCGTTAGCCTCATAGCATAATTGCCTAAGTCATTTTTTGGCCAAATTGTGATATCCACTGCTGCATCACCCTGCCTTATTTTTTTTGCAAACTTGTTCACACATCTGGTTGAACTTACTGTTACAGTATCAATAAAAATACCAATGTGCTTGCTAAAAATAGTTTTTTCTTGTTTTCTGAAAATATTCAAATAGGACTTAGGCAACTATGCTATTAAGCTGACGATATGTACTCACACCATTCTCTGATATTGCAGCATACATTGTTATATTTCCCCTATACTGCCTAAGGGGTCATGCACACAGAGGACCTATCTAATTTCATTGCGCCATTTTTTAATTGTTTCCCAATGTAAACGTGTGAGATGGACGTCTTTCTACCTCGCGTCGCATCTCGCTGCTGTTGTTCGCTGTTTTTGGACGCCATACAAAGTTGAAATCCGTTCAACTTTTCCTGAGACGCAGCGCTCATCAATGTCAGTTTTATCACAAGCGACCAATCACAAGAAAGAGGGGGGCGGGGCAAATGTTGATAAACACCTACTGCTGGCCGCATTTTCACATGATGTCATAGCAACGGTGAAACGGTGTCTTTTTCTCCTCGCTTTTAAATGACGGCATATCCCAACTACAGTAGTGTTGCGACCATAGACTGTAAAAAATATGGACATAGCGGTTGCGACTCGCGTTTTTTTTTTTTTTTTTTTTCATGCAAGCACGTCCTCTGTGTGCACGGCCCCTTAGATGTGACAAACCCCCCATTCAAAAATGAAGTTTCATCTGACATGCAAATGATCAATTTAGCAGATATTACAACAATTCATATCAGTGATATTTATGGAATATATGTCTGAGAGATTTTGACAGTTCACATGCACTATTGTGCATGTGATGACTTACACAGTGAGAGTACAACTGTTCAACTGACATGCAACATAATCAGTTTTGATTAGCAAGACAACTGGTAACCTAATTGTATCAGTAAACCTTTTTCACCGTATAGCAGGCATTTTGGCATGAAATAGTAGGACACACAGGTGTTACTAATGGCATTAATGAAGGTTCTGTTCCATTTAGGTCTAACAGGGCCAGGGTCCTGCTATTGTTCATGTTGGCTCACTGGAAAGACTGCTATGCTTTAGTGGAACAGAACCTTCATTAATGTAATTATAGGAACACCTGTGTTTACCTGCTATTTCATGTCAAAAATGGCTGCTGTGAAAAAGGTCCGTTGTAGACAATTGTACTTACTCATTTGCATAGATACATTTGTGTAAAAGAATGCGAAATTTGAATCTGTTGCGAATCTCCAAAACTGGTGTGGAGGTTTTCACATATTGTTTTGAAAAAAAATTATCATTTGAGAATTGGGCGAGAATTGGGAAAACCTAAGAAAAAAATTGTGAGAAACGTTCAGTTGTAAACAACTTGTAGTCTTTTTGAACTTGCCAGGCATAAGTATTGTTTCTGAAACTAAATCATTTATGCATTTATTTAAAGGGCATGTTAAAGGTTAACTTGGGTCTAGCCAGTCTCTTAAAGGAGTACTCTTACATTCTGGGCAAAATACTCCTGTTCCGACTTACCAAGACTGAGGCAATATGTTGGATACCATTTTCACCTCTGTGAACTTCAAAGCTGTCTTATTTACACAATGTATCGTGTATTTGAAATTCTAAGATGTGTATTTCTTTTCAAAGACATGTATTTCATTACCATGTAACACACATGATACATTGTGTAAATAAGACAGCTTCAGAGTCGTTGTAAGGTTTATTTTTTCACTTTGACGGAGCTAGGCTAATGGCTCCTGTAGACTTCAAGTGCTAAGCTAACATGAAATGCTACCCATCGGAACCAAACCAGTGGACATACAGAGGTGAAAATGGTATTGAACATCTTGTCTCAGTCTGAGTAAGTCCAAAAAAAGGGTATTTATCCAAAATGTTGGAGTATTTCTTTAAGATATCATTCCCTCCATTTTGATGATTATTTTCTTTTGTTGGCCCAGCCGAGCCAGTGAAGGTGGAGGGGCCTGTCCCGCTCATCGAGGAGTTTGACAAAGACTCAACGCTGGATGACAAAGAGTTGAGGAAGCAGCTTTGTCCGTATGCTGCCGTTGGTGAGTGCCGCTACGGACTCAACTGCGCCTATCTCCACGGTGACGTGTGTGACATGTGCGGCCTGCAGGTGCTCCACCCCTCCGACAACACCCAGCGCTCAGAGCACACCAAGGTAACAGTTACAAACACACCCTGGTATGGGATCCTCATAAACCACTACACTACATTGGTTGCGGCCTACATTCACAGCCTTCCCACTGTCACAAATTTCCTGTCATATGGAATTTTGAGAGGTGCATTCCAGACAGTTTTTTAACTGTGAAGTTGATAATTCACAGTTTCCAACTTATTAATTTATTCTTTCAATGATGCATGCTCAGAAGTCTGTGAATATCAGAGAATTTTACAAATGTGCCACTTTGAAAGAATATAGCAGAATGTGTTTTTGAACTTTTTCACACACTTGCATTAGAAGGTAGTTTTCATCCCAACTGGAGTGGAAACCAAACTGTGCAACTCTCATTAGAAAAACAACATGAGAATACTAGTAAGGAAGAACATTTTTAGGTCATGAAAGTGCTTCTGCATAGTCATGGGAAGTTATAGAATTGTACATCAGGGAAGCCTTGCATTCCCATGGCTGTTGCCAGATGCACCATATCCTGTGAAACAGCATCCGAGGAACACAGATGAAATGAATATTGATTTATTGGGCAAGCAGTTGTGCATTGATTTGATTTTATTAATTTAATTAAATTTTCTTTTATTTGTGTGTGTGTGTTTGTGGTTGGACCTCGACTGTCCATTGGTTCATTGTCAGATGGAGGAGAGGAAGGAGAGGGAAAATCCTCGACCTCAAATGAGCCTTCATTGGCAACAAATGTGCTGAGTGACTTACTGTCACTCTCCATGCTAAAACTGAGCGACACTAGGGGTGTGATGCAAATGGAGGGTAATCCAGGGAAAAGCTGAAAAAGTGCTATAACGTGTCTCTATAATTGTGGGTCACTCTGTTAACTGATGTCATTTTCATAAAAGGGAACACCCTTTGGATACAAATTTAGATTTTTCAGGTATACATGTGTATATGTGAAAATACACATACACGTATACATATGTGTATGTGTATGTATTTAAGAAATATCACACGCGAGGGAATGCTGTTATAGTGTATATTAGCACGTCCACTCGACCGAATCTAACTGTTGTATAAATATGGCTATCACTCACATCCTACTTTACACCACATTACTTTTGTTACTTGTTTTACAGTTGTTCAATTGTGCTACAATTAACCTTTGCTGTTGTAACATTGCCCACTATCCCGTGTTTGTGCTAGCATTATGTTACAGTTTACATCAAAGCACATGGATTGGTTAAAGCAGACACACAGTCATACCTTAGTTTCAGTTACCTTTATTGTTCTGTACAGGTTTCAACATTATTTAATTGTTTGTTCATTTCCTGACTTTTATAGTATTGGTGATGTCACTGACATCACTGGGCCAATTTTTCCCTGTGATGTCAGTTTATGGAACACTCTGAAGACTCAGGGGCTGACTGGGACCAGTGGCTCCCCTTCCTAATTTTTGCTTACAGAGAGGTACCTCAGCATCTACAGGTTTTTCCCCATTTCAGCTCCTGTACGGGCATGTAGTATGTGGTCCACACTGGAGGTGCTGAAGAAGGCCTGGGAGGGTCCGAAACCTGAAAAGCAATGCAGTGTTCTGTCGTATGTATTGAAGATGAGAGACAAGCTTGAGCAGTTCCAGGGGCTGGCCAACAATCATCTGGTCAGTGCTCAGCAGCGCCAAAAGCAGAGCTATGACAAGATGGCTTGCCAGAGGTCCTTCCAAGAGGCCCAGAAAGTTCTGCTTCTACTCCCAACTTCAGAGAGTGGTCTATTCGCCAAGTGGCAGGGGCCTTGTAAGATTAGTAAGAAAACTGGTCCTGTCACCTATGAACTGTACATGCTAGATTGCCATAAGAAGCATCAGGTATTCCATGTTAACTTGTTGAAGGAATGGTTTGACACGCCTGCATCATCAATGCATCTGTGGGCTCGCGCTGTGGTTGACGAAGAGGAGACACAGGAGCAGTTCTTTCCCTCTGCAGCTGAAGTGCAGCCATTGTCAGATGTAGGTCATCTTGCAGCAGACCAGCAGGAAGAGTTGGATCAGCCATCATGCCTGTTGAACTCTTCAGCAGCAAGCCAGATTGCACTGACCTCATCCAACATGAGATTAGGCTCCATTGTCCCAACCAACAGCCCATTAGGGACAGTACCTCAAGAGTTCCAGCAAAGCAGTTGCCTGCACTGAAGCAGGAAGTGGAAGACATGTATGCCATGAGAGTTACTGAGCCATCTAGAGGTGAGTGGTGTAGTCCAGTGGTACTGGTCCCCAAGAAAGATGACGTGAGATAGAGGTTTTGTGTAAACTTCTCTAAACCGAATGCTGTTTCTGCTTTTGATGCCTACCCAATGCCAAGAGTAGAAGATCTGATTGAGCGCTTGGGGAATGCCAAATATCCTACAATCCTTGACCTTTGCAAAGGACATGCCATTGACTGAGTCTTCTAAAGACTTAACATTTAGGGTCCTGAGTGGACTTTTATCATTTCAGAACAATGCCTTTTGGATTGCATGGAGCCCCAGATACGTTTCAGAGGCTGGTGTATGAAGTTCTGAGGGGAACTGATGGCTACACAGTGGCATACATTGATGAAATTGTGGTGTTCAGTGAGACCTGGGAAGACCATGTTCAGCACTTATCTGATGTCCTTCAGCGGATCTACAAAGCAGGGCTGGTCATCAATGCACGCAAATGTCACATCGCCAAGACAGAGGTGGAGTATCTTGGTTACGTCATTGGGGATGAGGTCATCTGCCCTCAGGTAAGTAAGATTGATGCCATTGCTGCCAGTCCGCCAACCACCAAGCGGAAGGTGAAGTCATTCCTGGGTTTGGTTGGTTTGTGTCGTCGCTTCATCCCCAACATCCCCAATTTATTTATTTGAAAAACGCTAAACTGAGCCTGTGTTGCAGTGCCCACATTTCACCTGCCCATTTACCGTGCAGACAGACGCTTCTGGGGTGGGACTTGGAGCTATGTTGCTGCAGGGTGATGGAGAGGACCAATGACCAGTGCAGTACATAAGCCGCAATCTCTTCCCCAGGGAGATGAGGTATTCAGCCACTGAGAAAGAGGCCTTGGCTGTGAAATGGGTGTTGGACACTTTGAAGTACTATTTGATGGGTAATGATTTTGCGTTGGAGACTGACAACCGTGCACTGCAGTGGATGAACCGAATGAAAGATTCCAATGCAAGGATTACTAGATGGTATCTGTCCTTACAGCCATTGTTTCAGGATCCAGCACAGACCAGGACAGAGGAACGCTGTGTCTGACTCCCTGTCCCATTCTTTTGAGGAGTGACTGTCTCATAGTAATCATCATAGTTTACACCATATGGCACTACTTATTTTACAGTTGTTCAGTTGTGCTACAATTTACCTTTGCTTTTGTCACATTGCTGCACTCACTATCCCAGGTTTGTTTGTGCTAGCATTATGTTACAGTGTACATCAAAGCACATGGATTGGTTAAAGCAGACAGTCATATGTTAGTTTCGGTTACCTTTGTTGTTCTGCACAGGTTTTAACATTACTTAATTGTTCTTTTATTCTTTCTCACCATTGTTTGGTCCTTTGTTCTTGTTGCTATGCAGGATGGTGGGAGTGAGCCACCTAGCATTTCCTGACTTTTATAGTATTGATGATGTCACAGCTGACATCACTGGGCCAAACTAAATGGACAGGTTGTTTTTTGGGTGAAATTTTTGTCTTGGCTGTATTTTCACTCAGTTAATGTGTTGCCACACTTTTGTCTTTACAGAGCCATGTAGTAATGTAGATGAGTGAGTAAATTAGCTTAAGTGAAGGCAAATTGTTTATTTGGGGTTAATGTTGTGGTGTAGACCAACCTTCCTTTTGTTTTGGGACTGGCTGATTGATGCAAGTGTAAAGTGGGCACAGTATGAAGTCAGATGGTTTGAGCAGAGAGGTGAGGCCATGCTGATACAAACACGTGCCATTAGTTTGAGTTGCTGTTATGAGTTAATTTTGAAGTTTATTTTTCTTTTTTTTTGTTTGAGTTAAACTGTTTGTGGAGAGCTCTGTTAATAAATCACCTCTGGTACTACATCTGTCTGCTGAGTCTGTTTGCCTACCACCTTCCTTGACCCTTGGGCTATACTATTTAGACTAATTTACCACACATACACACGTGTGTGTGTGTGTGTGTCTGCCTGTCTATCTATCTATCTATCTATCTATCTATCTATCTATCTATCTATCTATCTATCTATATACTCACACACTTTTTTTGTGCAGTGGCTGTTGGGATTCTGAAAGCTGGTGTTGAGCTTCCTTTTAACTTTGCTTTCTTCTAGGCTTGCATCGAGGCCCATGAGAAAGACATGGAGATTTCTTTTGCCATCCAACGCAGCAAAGACATGATGTGTGGTGTGTGTATGGAGGTGGTGTTTGAGAAGGCCAACCCTAGCGAACGGCGTTTTGGCATCCTCTCCAACTGCAGCCACTGCTACTGTCTGAAGTGCATTCGCAAGTGGAGGAGCGCCAAGCAGTTTGAGAGCAAAATCATCAAGTGAGTCAGTAGTAGGAGACTTGCCCTTAACTTAGGCCAAAGGAAGGGCAGCAAAGTTAGGTTTTGGTAAGGGATGACACTTTTTAATTCATTTGTTTATTTTAGAATGGCATACGCCCACTTCAATAGGTCAACTTAGCTGATGAGTGATGAGAACATAGGTGCCAGACTCTTCCATGTGTCCCCAGTAGATCCAGTGTTCCACTCATTTTTGAAACTGAATTTTTGAATTTGAAATTGATTTTGTTGTATCAGCTCTCGACTAAATTATAAGTAATTTTAAATATGTCTCCAGGTCTGTTGCAGGAGATTGGTTACACAATCAATATGCTTTCTCACCTGAGATGGTTCCATAAGTACTAGTTATATAGAGTAAATAATAATCTCATTTTTAAAATTTGTGCATTAACAGGCTATATAATAAAACAGTTTTCTATTACTGAAAGGACAGTTTTTGTTTAGATAATTGTAGTGACCATGCCTTAACATAGTGAATGATAAATGGACAACACCTTAACATAATGTATGCTAAAATCTCAAAGCTCCTATCAAAGTCCAGAAGGCCACCTTCCAGGAAGCAGGGAGGATACAACTCCCAGTTCTGTCTTTTCCCTGCTCCCAGGAAGGCAGCCTTCCGCCTGGCAGCAGCCTTATGTCTACTTCCAGCTCCCAGGAGCAGACAGCATGGAACAAGTGCTGCTGGGGTCTTCTGTCCTGTAGAGAGATGACCAAAATGCAAAAATGCCATGTGAATAGATGAAAATGCTGATGTGGACATATAGGGGACTTCTCAAGATTCAAGACTTCATTGCCATACTATCAAAGTTTGTTAGGAAATGTGTCATTTTTTTTCTTTTTTTATCCCAGTGTGCTCACACATTGATGTATACAAACAAATAGGAGTACACTGTTAACGTTAGTGTGTTTTTAGCCTGTTTTTATAGTTGTTTTTTATACTAAGCTATAAAATCTGATTTTAACCCCTAACCATCCTTGTTGATGGTGGTGTGGCTTGAGGCTAGAATCTGTCTTCATTATTTTGTGACATATGGTTGGACTGACTGTCCATATGTGTGTGGTCTGCTGAACTCGTGAATCTGGTGTATGTGCTTCACTGAATAGAGGTACGAGAGTCGGTGAAGATCAGCTTTATGTGTGGGCTTTCCGCTTGGGAGCTAATTTCAGATCTCTTCTTGTGTATGCCATACCTAACAGGGAAGTTGACCAATGGGACGACCTCTGTAAAACCCACAGTATTCCTTTAATGTTTGGTTCAGAATGGGATTGGAAAATGAAAAACTTTTCTTTTAACTTAAAGGTTAAGGTTAGAATGATTGCAAGCAGATTAAAGGCTTTTTTTTCTTTTAATTGAAACCATAATGCCCTCTTTCCATAATGTGTCTTTGCAGGTCTTGCCCAGAGTGTCGGATCACATCAAACTTTGTCATCCCAAGCGAGTACTGGGTTGAAGATAAGGACGACAAGCAGAAACTCATCCAGAAATACAAGGATGGCATGGGGTACAAATAAGTGCATTTCCTATACTTACCACAAATTATAGACATTATTGCACTTACTGCAGACTTCTTTCAAAAATAAGCACTTAAGGAAATGAGATCTCCTACAACTTGATGAAAGACTCTGAGAAATATCCATCACTCAAGCATCCACAGTCAATTTCACTTGTTTCCTCTTGTCTGTGCACTGAAACGTTGAGGTCTATGAAGCATTGCATGTGATCTAACTTGCTTTGGGTATTGCCTGTTTTCCACTTTGTCCTCTCCAGGAGTAAACCATGTCGATATTTTGACGAGGGTCGTGGAACCTGCCCTTTCGGCTCAAACTGCTTCTACAAGCATGCCTTTCCTGATGGACGGCTGGAGGAAGCTCAGCCCCAGCGAAGGCAGGCAGGATCCAATGGCAGGAACCGGGTAAGAATGTAACACAGACTGCTGCAGTGCTGCCACTTGAGTTGCAGATACTAAAAATACATTTATGCTACCTAGAAAATGGGTAAAGAGTGACACGTACAACTTGAGATTTAGAGTAGGAATGGGCAATTAAAATTGCCAAATTATTCACTTTATCTTTGCTGATATAAATGTTTGCCTTGACCCCCTCAACAACTGACATAATATTAAAGTGATTCAGTCCATGCCCAATTCATTTAAGCTTCACATTTCTTGTGCTTATAGGAATACTTAAGCGTTTTGGGCAAAATACTCTTTTTTCTGACTTACCCAGACTGAGACAAGATGTTCAATACCATTTTCACCTCTGTACGTCCACTAGTTCTTGGACTTGCTGTAAGGTTTATTTTTTCACTTTGATGGGGCTAGGCTAATAACTCCTGTAGACTTCCAGTCTTTATGCTAAGCTAACACAAATTGCTAACCATAGGAACCAAACCAGTGGACATACAGAGATGAAAATGGTATTGAACATCTTGTCTCAGTCTGGGTAAGTCAGAAAAAAGGTATTTTGCCCAAACTGTTGGAGTATTCCTTTATCACCACTAAAATAACAGGTATGTGCTTCTGTTAAATTTTATCATCAACAAATAACAACTTGGATATGTAGCCAGAGTGGGGAATGGTAATGACAAGCAGTTGACACATTTCTCCAAATGTTGATCTCAAGTTAGGTTCATGCTCTCAAATCACTTTAAGTAAACACTGGATACTTTTTCATAGAAATAAATGTGACTTTCTCTTTCGCTGACTAAAACAATAGAACAGCAAATGTAAAAGGTTTCATGAAGTGGGTGCAGGCTGAATCTTAAAACTCCCACTGTCAGGTAAGTCTTTGCTCATATGTGTTTGGTTTGTGTAGAATGAATAGCAGAACTGGGTAGTAGGCGTAAGCAGTGAAGGCCATCATGGCTGAACAAAGGAAGAAAAGAGTGTCACCTACAGAGAATCAAACTTCAACAAAAAATCCAAGGAGAAAGACATCCCTGATTAACAGTTGTTCTCTGGGAAATGCAGTGTAGAACCACAGAGAAACCTGTGGAATATCACTATAAAATTTCACTTTCACTTTCATATAAAGCACTTGCCTCTTTGTTTTACAGAACTCAAGGCGAACGCCCCTTTGGGACATCTTTGACGAGCGGGAGAGCACCGATTCCTTCGACAACGAGGATGAGGAGATGGTGACGTTTGAGTTAAGTGAGATGCTCCTCATGCTTCTCGCTGCAGGAACCGATGACGAGGTGACAGATTCAGAGGACGAATGGGACTTGTTTCACGAGGAGCTGGACGATATCTATGAGATTTACCTATAGCACCCCTGCCCACTAATCCCAGCCCCCACCCTAAAAGTCCTAATTTCCCCTCTATACTAGACACTAGAATGGACTGTCTTGTGTGAGTGATGGACAGTAGCTTTTTTCCCCCGTGTTGTGGCAGTGCCTTTAAGCAGGCCATTAATAAATGAACTTAATAAAATAAAAAAACCCAAAAAAATAAATAAATAAATAAAAAATATATACAAGAGGTTGGTGCACTCGTGCTAAACTTTTTCTAGAAACCTGTCCTTGTGAATCTATCCTTGTGCGGTTCATGTAAAAAGGCAAAAAAAAGAAAACAACAAAAAGAAAATTAACAAAAAATAATAATTTTCTTTAAATATCGCTAATAAACATTATCAAGTTTATTTGTGGGTGTGGGTTTGACTTATGATTTACCCAGGTGTTTGTACATATTTCTGAGACTCTGAGGATGCACCTAACTACTGTTCATCTCCACTTTCTTTACTGGTGAAGGGTGTGATGCAGGGTTTGACCGATATTTTTAAAAAAAACAAAATTCTTGTGTGTTTGTTTATTGTTAAGTTGCCAATAGCTGTTATTTTGTGTCGATATTTAATATCCCTCAATCTGGCCATTTTCATGCCAAACAGTCCTAGAATTTTACTGGTCAGGCTGGGAAAAGGTCTCTGAAATGGCATTTAGACCATCAAAGCACACAAAAACTCTCTTGAAACCCTGGCGAAGAATATTCTTTAAGGTTTAATAATGCTTTAAGGCAGGGTGACATCCCCCTCTGGGATATATTACTGCCTTGAAATGAAGAATTAATTTACAGAAATGTTATTGAACAACTGAATGAATAAATAAACAAAATGGTGTGCTGGGGTTTCCAGATTTTTTTTTTACAGAGCTCCATCGTATCAGAGGTGGATAACACTGTCTGGTCAATTTTCAATATTTCATAAAAAGCTCATATCGGCCCAATATAACAGCAGTGTGATATCGGTCTAACCCATGTGTGGCAGTTTTGGATTGATCCTCTTCTTGTGCACTGAACTGAACTGGGTGGAGGTAGCTTCAGTCATTCTTCTGCGCAATCGCACTCTTATGCCTGCTCTAACTCCTGTTTTCCCTCCTGAAACACATGTGAGTATCTTCTTACCCCCACTTGCCCCGAATCCCCCCA